>CAWUFW010009609.1:692500-769657 GCA_963921515.1 Calotriton arnoldi | reverse complement strand
TCCCATTCATTTACATATTGGAGATGACCATCTCCATGACAGAAAAAAGACAGAAGAATGCTGGTACACTAACCCCGCCCCTCCCACTGGGAGTATATATACCGGCCCAACCCAGCATTCTCCCTGTTCTTTTTTTCTGTCTTCCGACAGAAAGGGATGTGAAGTTTGCTCTTACCTGCTGTACGCTTCTGGGATGTCTCGTTGGGCTGCTGGGCTGTCCTCTACGTCCCTGAAGTCTTCCTCATTGTCTCGTCGAGCTGCTGGGCTTCTCGACGTCCTGTTCTGCGGTCTCCTGGCCTGCCGGGCTTGCCGGGAGCCGCGTTGTTGGGCGCCGGTCCTTTGTGGCTGGGGCGCCGCTCCTCCCGGTCTGTTCCGGGTTGAAGGCCGCATCTCCCTGTGGCTGGGCCGGTCAGGGAGACGCGCTGCTGCTGCTGCTTGGGGCACCTCGGTCCGGTCTTGGTGAGGCCCCTGGTGTTCCTGGATGCCGGTTGTAGCTGTAAGGTTCGGCTCTCCTCCCTGGACGCTGCGTGGATGCCTGGGGGTGCCGGTTGCTCCTGGTTTTGCCTCTGTTGACTCGGCGCTCGTTGTTGATTGGCGTCTGGGCTGGTGGTTGGGGGTCAGTCTTTGTGTGTTGGAGTTTGACTACCCCCGTGGTAAGTACCGCATAGCGGTTTCTTTTTCCTTTTGCCTACGGCGGCCCACAGGGGGCCTGGGACGTATTCCCTTGTGGTCTTTCATTTCTCCCTCAGAAGCTGGGTCTGGTGGCATGGTGGACTAATGCTTCCGCAGCATGGGCCTGTGTTGGCCTCATGGTCTGGGGTTCGAGGACTTGCGCTTTGCCGATTCCTTTGTTATACACATGGGGGTCTACCATACTGTGTGTGCCGTGCTTAGATTCATGACCGTTTCTTGCCAGATGTTTTTTTCCAGGTTGCAGGGGTTCTTCTACTTTTGGTGTCCTTCTCTTCCTGCCTTGCGGAGTCACTGTGGCCTGGTGGTTGTGGTCATATACTCTTTTTCATTGGTCTGGGTTTCACTCTCTTGTGTTTCCCTGCCTGTGTTGGCTGTCTGCCGGGGGTGGGGTGTGGATCCGGATTGCCTCGTTTCCCCTCGTGCCCACTGCTGCTGTCATGTATGTTTCTATGTGTCTGTGTCCATCTGTGCAGCCTGTGGTCTGCTGTTGCACTTTGGATGGACTTGGTGCTGGGGGGGGGGGCGTAGTTCGCGCCTCGGGGTCGCTGCCGCTTCCTGGGCTTCTGGTGTTCCCTGGGTTGCGTGCTTTCTGCTCTGGTACCCTGCTGCGTGTTTCTTCCGCCTTTGTCCCCTTTGCTTCTGCATCTCTTTGTGACAGACCTCACTGTGCGGGTCTGTTGGTAAGGGCGGTGTCCTTTCTGCCTTGTGGTCTCGTTTTTCCAGTGTGTTTCCTGCGCTGCGTTTTGGTGTCATGCGTTGGAGCCTGTCCTGGTCTTCGGGTGACGCTGCCCTGTTGTTTGGTGCTGGTTTGTTACCGGCTGGTGGTCCCTGTCGGGGTGTTCCGCTGTGCCCGCTGGGCGTGTCTTGGCTTGGCCGGTCTGGTTCTTGGGGTTTCTGGCTGTTCCTTCTTTGCCTCGCTGTTCCTGCGATGTGCTGTTATCCTGTCCTTCGCTCGGGCCTTGGCGCCTGGTCCTGTGTCCTGTGCGGTTCCACTCCGCGGCTTCTGTGGCTGCGTGCTTCCCCTGCTGTGCCCTGTGTGTACTCCTTGTTTGGGTCCTGTACAGCCTGGGGTGGCTGGGTTTAGCCATGGGGCCTCCTGGGTGCGCGGAGCCTTTCTCTTCCTTCCTATTGTTGGTTCTGGCTTCGTGTGGCGTGGGTGGCTTGTCCTCTGCCTTTGGGCTGCTTCGTGTGGCCTGGCTGGGTGGTGCTGTGTTCAGCGGCTTGCCGCTTCCATGCTGGGTTTGGCTGTCTTGTTACTCTGGGCTCTGGCACTTTCATTGCACTGTTCCTGGCTTCTGTGGTTTCCTTGGCTTGGTTCTTGTGTTCCCCGGCTGCTGTACTCCGCTAGGTTCTCAGGGGTTCTCTTGCGTGTCTTCTGGCCTTGGCTTTGCGGGCTCTGTTCTGTCTCCTGTGCATGCCTTTTGCCTTTGGCTTACTTCGGTGGGTCATGCTCGCGCCCTTCGCCTCTGGTCTGGCTTTTCCTGGCTCGTGGTTCTGTCAGTGGTGCTGCTCGGTCTGTGGCTGCTCCTACTGTGGCTCCATGTCTGCTGGATGCTCTGTCTGTTGCCTGTGTCCTCCTGTTTCGCGGCTGGTTCTGGTGTTCGGCCCTTGCTCCTTTCGGGTCGCTTTCCCGCTCTGTGCACTTCCTGCGGTGGTTGTGTGTTTGGGGCTGGGTGGGCCATGCTTGGTGCCTGACTGGTTTCCCGGGTGCTGTTGGCCTCGGCTGTGCTTCCGCTGGCCTGCGGTGTTCTTCTCTGGCTTGTTTCTCTGGGGGGGCGTGTTCTTGTCCCTGCCTGGTCCTGTTTCTTTAGCCGGGGTTGGGCCTCGGTTTTCCGTGGTCCTGTTGTTCCGGGGGCCATTTTCCGGTCGCTCCTGGTCTGCGGGCTTGCGGCTGCCTCTGCTTGGTCTCCGGCGGTGCCTCCTTGTGGTCTCCGGTTGCCTTCGGCCTTTCCTCCCTGTTGGCACTTGGGTGCCTGGTTGTGTCCTGGTGGGATGTCCTCCTGGTTGTGCTGGTGCTGTCTGCTTGGGGTTGCCCGGCTGCTCGCTTGCTCTGGTCCCTCTGCGGTCGGGTTCTGGTCCTTGCGTGTGTGGTGTGTTCCTGCCGTTGTGGCCTCTTGGCTCCGGCTGAGCCTGTTTTGGTCTGTCTCCCACTACTGTCTTCCCTGCTTGCCTGCTGCCTCTGGTGGTGTCGGTTGGGAGGCGGGCCTGGCTGCTGGTCCCCTGGTCCTCTGGGGGTCTGCGGCTTGTTTTGAGGGGGTCTGGTGGCTTGTTGCGTTGTTTCCTTGCCTGCACCTTCTCTCCTCTGTTCTCGGTGGTTCGGCTGGGTTGGTCCTGGTTCGTGCCTGGTTGTGGGGTCCGCCCGAGTGTTGCGGGTGCTCGGGGCTTCCTTTGGGTAGCTGTCCTTTCCGGCTTCGCCTGTGGTGCTCTCCCCGGGGCTGCTTGCTCTCTGCCTTCTGGTTTTGTCCTTGTGGCTGCTGGCAGTTCTTCTCTTCTGTGGACTCTTCGGGTCTCTGTTCCCATGTGGGGTGCGGGGGCCTGGTATCTTCCGGGTTCTCGGTCCTTGCTGTTCCGGATCTTTGTGCTGTTGCCTTGTTGGTTGTGCACGATCCTCTGTTTTCTGTGCAGGGTCTCTCTGCGCCCTTTCGGCCTTTGCTTGCCTGTGCTCTGTTGGGGTCCTCCTCTCTTTGGCCGACCACGGGTGTGTTTTGGGCCTTTGGGTCCTTCTGGTCGGGCTGTTTGCTTGGCTTCGGCTCTGGCTTCTCGGCTGCTTGTGTTTTGTGGCAGTTTCTGCCATGGGGATTTCTCCCCTGCTTCTGCCTTCCCCTGCTGCGTGCTGGGCCTTGGGGTTTGGTTTGCCTGTTCTTCTTCCGCCCTGGCTTCTGTTGCCTCTGTGGCCGGGCTGGTTTTTGGAGTCCTTCCCCTCGAGGTTGGTGTTTTCTGGCTGTGGTGTTTGGGCATGTCCGGATCCTTCCGGGCCCCTAGGGGCTCCGGTTGTTGGGCTCGGGTCTTTGCTGGCCTGTGTGTTGTTGATCCTGCCTTCTGCCTGGTCTGTTTGGGTTCCTCTCTGCCTGACTTGTTCTTGCGGTGGTCTTTGGTTGGGTTTGTCCGCTGCTGCTGCAATTGGCTCCCTTGTGGTTCCCTTGATCTGGTCTTGGGTTCTCTGGCTCGTTTGCTTGGCTCCCTGTTCAGTTTGGGGCCTGTTGCGCCTCTTCTCGGGTGGTCAGTGTGTGCTTCTCCGGGCTGTGGCTTCCTGCTCCTGTCTCCCTGGGTTTGCTGTTGGGGTGTTCTGCTGGGGCTGTGTTCTTTGGGTCATGCGCTCCCTCCTGTTCCCCGTTCTTCTTTCTTTCCCCGGTGCCTTGGCTTTCCATCTTGGCGTGTCCCTGGGCTTTCTCGCCTTCCGGGCTGGGTGCTGCTCGGCTGTTGTGGTTGGTGCTGGTCTCTTTTTTTCCTGGGGCCTGGTGCTCTTCTGTGTGGTTCCGGGGGCTGTTGTCCTCTGGGCTCTCTGGTGCTGGGTCGTGCTGGTTGCTTGGGGGGGGGGGTTGTTTGGGCCTGGCCATTTGCTTCCCTCCTCTTCTGGTTTGGTCCTGCCCTTGGTGGGCTTCTTGGCCTTTTTTTGTCCCATGCGCGCCCTTGGTCTTCTCTTGCTGGGGCTTCGCTATCTCGGGCCCCTTTGGCGCCGGGTGTTGGTTGCTTCCTGTTGCCCGGTTTTGGCTTACTGGCCTGTTGACCTTTTGGTCTTCTTCTTTGGGTGGCCTCCTCTCTGTTTTTGTTCTTGGCTGCCTCGGTGGGTTGTGGTGTCCGTTCTCTCCACTTCCCTTGTTTGCTGTGGGGTGTTCCTACTGTGGGCTGGTTTGGCCTCTGTGGTTGTCAGCCTCCTCGTCTGGCTGGTCTCCCGTTGTTTTGTTGGGTGCGCCCCTGCTTGGGTGGGGCTCCCTCTTGTCTGGGTGCTCTGCCTGGGGTTTTCGGCAGTTCTGCCTTTTTGGCTTTCCTTCGGTGGCTGCCTTGGTGTGGTTTCCTTGGTTGGCTTCTGTTTTTTTGGGAAGGCCGGCTTTTCTGCTTTGGTATCCTCCAATATGTAAATGAATGGGACGAGGACATAAGGGACCTGGGGGTAATGTTCTATTACTTACCGGTAATCTTCATTACTCCGGGTCCCGTTGTCCTCGTCCCAATCATACGCCCCGCCCTCCCTCCCGGACGGCCGGCCTTCCTGTTGGGGGCTTGGTGGTTCAGGGAGAATGCTGGGTTGGGCCGGTATATATACTCCCAGTGGGAGGGGCGGGGTTAGTGTACCAGCATTCTTCTGTCTTTTTTTCTGTCATGGAGATGGTCATCTCCAATATGTAAATGAATGGGACGAGGACAACGTGACCCGGAGTAATGAAGATTACCGGTAAGTAATAGAACATTAAACATCCACAAATCCACCATTAAAGGGCAGAATTCTACCAAAAAAGTGATTGCTTTATGATCACTACAGAAGTCATGGGAAATGGACGTTTCCAGAATCGAATTATATGCTGGAGAGGAAGCTATCAAATGGTCAATTATAGACCACCCGGAAGATGACTTACGGGTAAAGTGCTTGTACAAGTTCTGTGTCTTGACACAACTTTTCCATAATACCACGGATCAGTATCTTAACCCAGCCGCGCTAGTTGGAGGACTATTCTACATATTTTACAGGCTGAACTATTCCTTATGTCAAACATTTTTTGCCATCTAATCAAAATATCAGTGACACTTATAATTTTATGGGCGCTGCCAGCATCTGCCAAGGGTGAGCATCTATAATCCTATTTTGGAGACCCCACCTCCAGGGAATACCGGATTATGGTAAAGACAATCTTTGTCCTGTCCTTATGGTGCCCCATTGTGTTATGCACACACTCAGTCACCATCCTCTTGATGTTTTGTGACAGTGCAAATGTAAATGCACAAAAGTCTTCCTCCAAAAGCCTTTTACTGTTAATACACATTAGTTTCCTCAACACCCCATAAAGCCCCTTATGCAAATAGTGGGAAACTATAAAAACACAAACACATTTCACATTTATATAGGAAACCTAGCATCCATCACTTATTAGAAACATGTGAACACAGATATAAACCTTTCCTTACTCATATTAACAGTAAACGGCAAGTAGAGATAGCAAATAAAATCATTGAGTAATACCCCATGCCTACTCGGTGTCTCCACAGAAGAATTATGATGTTAAGGCAGTATTCACTCATTGATGTTAGCATAATGGATGGTGCACATTTTGTATTCAGATAACAGAATCATTAACAACCTTACTCCATATCACTACACATCATACTGCTATTGCCTGGTTCACTTGCCTTCTCTTTGTTTTCCACCTCCAAAACTCTGTCTCAACTCACATCTACCTTTATTTTCCATATTCATCAATCAAGATCAAGGGTCAATTCTGAAAAACACTGTAAAATCATTAAAACATCATCAAAGGTTACAAACGAAATCATATAAAAATAAAACAGAATACAAAGTAATACACAGGAAATTACAAAAGACTGACCCTCGCCTGTTTCCAAATGTATGTTTGAGAAATATTGCCTTAGGCACCTGGAATGCAGATGCGTTTAAATTTGCGTTGCAATAATTAAATATCTTAGGGGCCCATTACGATACCCGGCGTAAATAAATCCGCCAGGCATGGAATCGGCAAAATACCGCCCGCATACACCGTCTGAACACCGACCACGCCATTACAATAACACAAACCGAAAACCGCCATCGGCGAAAAATCACACTAAATACCGCCCGCCATCGTCCGAGTCGGAGTCAAACCGCCCGCCACGGACGGAAACACGCCCGACAACACAAAACCGCCCGCCCTCACGGCCGACACACCGCACGTGAAATTACGATCGCACCGCCATGAGCGCGGGAAAACCACAAATATACCGCCCGCCAGCGCAAACAACGCCGATGCCAATCGACACGGCAGAAACCATGGCGCCCACGTCCCTGCACAGAAACCATCCGCTCACAAAACCAATAGCACACAACATGGCCAATAAGTCCACACAGCAAGGCACGCACAAATACACAAGCACAGTACACATCCCGAAAACACCCCCCGGACAAACAAAAACTACAAAGGCCAGAACCCCAGACACAACACACCTGAAAACAACAGACCATGAGGACACACCCACATAGGTGAGTACAAAAGCAGCACTCCCACAGACCACAACCCCTTGCTACATTGCAAACCAGAGAGGAGAGGAGAGGACACAGTGACACAGCAAGGACAGCAGCACACCACAGAAACGCACACATCACAACCACCACCATCACCAAACACCGGCACCACAAACCCCCTGCACATTACACAACACACACCGCACCAGCACCACAAACACCATGGCACCACAAAGAATGCCCAAGTTCACGCCCATGGAGCTGACGGTCATGGTCGACGAGATCATCAAGGTGCACCCACAAATCTATGGGAACATGGTCCAGCACACACCACTAGCCACCAGAAACAGAATGTGGAACCGGATCGTAGACCAGGTCAATGCAGTCGGGACCCTGCCCAGGAACAGAGTAGAAATAAACAAACGGTGGAATGACGTCAAGAGCCTGGTCAAGAAGAAGGAGGGCAAAAACAGAGAGCTGGCTGCAGTCACTGGCGGAGGGAATCCCGCGCTCTTCAAGACCTTCAAAGCGTGGGAGGAGAAGGTGCGAGTCATCATCCATCCCGAGATCCTCGCCGGATTAGCAGGGGGAGTGGAGGCTGGTAAGTACAAACTAATGTATACCAGCACACCGCTATGTACTCACATGCACTACCACCATGCCACAGCTCCCAGGGACAAACACCCCCATGTCCAGCACACAATACACAACACATCACACACACATGCAACAGACACCACCACACACAGCCCAAACAGAACAACTGTAAGATGCGTGGGGACATGTGTACACTCAGCCAGCCACGTAACCACCAACAGGTCCCCAAATATGCCAGAAGCGCCACAACGAGCACCCACCACACCCATGTGTCCGCCACAGCTGCACTAACCGACAAGTAACAGTTAAGTGGCAGGAACACAAAGTGCAGTGGGTGGGAGGGTGGACAGCCCAAGTACAAAACACACCAGGCCCCTAGTCCCACAGTACAGCAAGGAGGAGCATCCCCCACACACCACAGCCACGTGTCAGCCACCGCAGTGCACAACGACAGCCGAAAGGTAGACATCACGGTCCACAGCAATCGGTGTCAGTGGGTGTCCAGCCACCACTACGACCCACAACACCCCCCACCCCCATAGACCTGCAACATGGAGCACCCCCCGCTTAGAACCATGTGGCATCCAGTACAGTGCACGCCCGAACAACTTGCAGGTGGGAAACTGGACAGGGCTGGATCACTGGAGGCATGAGGGCCGTAACACGACCAACACATGGGACATGTCACGTAGCAGACGAACACGCAGCACCGCCCACCGTCACGAACAAGTGAACAATGTGCACACGGACATGAACCACAGACTCACACCCCACATGACCCATCACAAACACAGCAACACCCAAGGAGCCACGTCTGCATGCACAAGCCACACTGAACATAGTACCACACGGCAGCCACTGTGCAACCCATCACACACAACCGAAACACCATTGAAGTCCAGTTCATGTAGCCCCTACTGCCTGTCAACCACACACCCCACAACTACGCCTATGTAAGACAAACAACACTAGACGCAACAGAGCGGAACAACAGAAATGCACACGAACACCACTGAACCCATCAAACACACAGACACACCATGCACATACAACATACCATCCATCCCATCCGTCAGCCCCAGTCTCATGAAAGGCATGTCATCCGCACAGCTGCCACACATACAGCAGTCACGCTAAGACACATGCCCATGACCAACCATGTGCCAGAAGTCAATGAAGCGCACGACACACTGTGAGCAACAACACACAACATGGGACACACCCCCGAGCACTGCAGTGATGCACATGGCACAGGGCAGCACGCACACCAAGGAGATGGGACAACTGCAATACGTTGGCTGGCACACAACCAACACTCACTCATAACGATGCGTCCAATGCCATGCCCAGTAATCACACCAGACAGCAAATATGCAGGCCATGTCAAGCATGCACACACCTCAAACCATGCACTGTCATGCTGCCACAACACATGTCACGTTCGGCACCCATGGCTTACAGCATGTACCCCAAAAGCATATTCCCTCCCAAATGTGAATCTGGGGCATGGCCCCCATGTTGCCATATGCGTTCCTAAGCGTTCCATTTGAACCCCAAAAGCATATTCCCTCCCAAATGTGAATCTGGGGCATGGCCCCCATGTTGCCATATGCGTTCCTAAGCGTTCCATTTGAACCCCAAAAGCATATTCCCTCCCAAATGTGAATCTGGGGCATGGCCCCCATGTTGCCATATGCGTTCCTAAGCGTTCCATTTGAACCCCAAAAGCATATTCCCTCCCAAATGCGAATCTGGGGCATGGCCCCCATGTTGCCATATGCGTTCCTAAGCGTTCCATATGAACCCCAAAAGCAAAGTACAAACCAGACCCAGGATGGGCCAGGAGCCCGCATACACCAGAGTCACAATGAGTAGGGGCACAGCAACACACCCATCGGCATGGCCAATCCGTCCCATGCCACATGTGCACAGCACACAGTCCCATTGCCTAGCACACACAACTACAGATGCCACAGCCACACACTCGCCTCCGGGAAACCCATGTACGAGAGTGCACGAACTGCCAATGTCAGACGACAAATACATACTTCGCCAGGTGCAACACAATAACAAATCTCATTCTCTCCACAGGTGACGAACTGCCGGATGCTGGGGATGGAGACAGCAGCCAGCACAGCCAGCCCACAAGCCCCCAACGAGAACACATGGATCTGGAGGATCTGTCCTCCTCTTCGGACACGGACCACCAAGCAGGCCCATCTGGTGTGGCAGGGCCCAGCCGCTCCCCAGGACCCCTCCTACCCACCAACCCATCATCCAGGGCTGCTGAACATTCCCAGCCCCCTGCTGCCACTGTCGTTGCGGCCACACCCACGGTCATTGCGGCCACACCCACGGTCATTGCGGCCACTACCACTGCCGCAACCGCCACCATCGCCGCACCGACCACCACCGCCACCACCACCACCACGTCTTCGCTGGCACCAGCCCCAGCGCAGGTGGTGGCCCGGCCGACTGGATCCACCCTGGGAGCCACAGCGAGGACCGTGGTGTGCAATGTGGCTAGTGGGCAGGCCGGTGGCAGCAGGACTGGTAGGAGGAGCAGGGTCAGGGAAACGCCAGCCTCCCCTGGGAGCCATGCCCTGCCTCAAATGGCCAGAGTCCTTGGGGCCTATGAGGAGGCCCAAGAACAATGGGTCAGGTCTGCTACAGACACGCGGGAGGTGCTGGGGGTGCTGAGGTCCATGGACGCCCATATGGGCCAATTCGTGTCCCGTATGGACCAACTCGTGGACCTCATGGGCCAGCTGGTGGTGGCGGTGGGGTCACAGGCAAGGCCAGCAACACCACCTCCGCCACCACCTGCTAGGGCGCAGGGTCGGCCAGCAGTGTCCACTTCCCCTGCGTCCACAGCCAGTGAGCACACCTCACCCACCACCAGCAGGTCGCCACCACACACCCCCCTCCCAAACGTGGAAGGGGCCGTCCGAAGAGGAAACAGGTCTCCCGGGAGGACTTCGCACGCTCCAGTCGCAAGTGAGGCAGCCAGCCAGCCTTCCGCCAGCCTTCCTTGACCAGCCACTGCATTGACTTGCTCTACGATCCCACTCCACACAGCCAGCTGGATGGCATGTGTGTGTTGGACTATGGACATAGAACCAGTGGGTACACCCTGAGCTTCACGCAGCCATGACCGACAGCTCATTGTCACTGCACGCACCACTTTTGTCATCACCTTACACACAATCACATGTCACAGTTTGTAATAAATGCACCTTTTTCACTAACTGCTGTTTGTGCCCTGTGTTTTATTTGTATGGAATACAACGGCCACCTTGGGCGGAAAGGCACCTGATGCGTGGCATGGCAATGGAATCCGGAGGGCCTGTAGGGACCTAGGGGTGGGAGACAGAACAGGAGCACATTCAATGAGTGTGTCACACACCCATCACACAGTACATGTCAACAACTACAAGCAATGTACACACATCGCACAGAGCAATAGGGCACAATGCCACAGTCACCAACAGTGGCATACTACCCTGGCCATGGAGCGTTGACACACTGCACGCAGTGAACATACGGCCACCCTGACACAGCACACACACACCTGCACAGATAGACACATCATCCGTCGTACATGGACACTCACCGTCAAGTGAAGTAGCGGGCGATGAGCTGCTGGCGCACATTCCCAGCTTCCTCCTCTCCGCTGTCCACCTCACTCGAGCTGTCCTGGTCTGCGGGCTGGGGCCCTGGTTGATCTCCGTCATCCACAATGAGGGGGATCTGCTTCCGAATGGCCAGATTGTGCAGCATGCAGCACGCCACCACTATCTGGCACACCTTCTGTGGGGAGTACGCCAGTGCACCCCCGGTGCGGTCCAGGCACCTGAACCTGGACTTGAGGAGGCCAAAGGTACGCTCGACCACACGTCTGGTCCTCCCATGTGCCTCATTGTATCGATCGTCTGCTGGGGTGCGAGGATTCCTCAATGGACTGAGCAGCCATGCCCCATTCGGATACGCAGAGTCACCTGGGTGTGAGGGACACAGAGAACCGTTGCTATTCCAACTGGACAGGGGACAGCATCGCACAACCAGCACGCTACACCACTCCACATACTCACCGACAATACAGCCACGATCCTGTTGCAGATTGGCCATCAGTCGTGGCAAGATGCTGTTGCGCATTATGTGTGCGTCATGTGCCGAGCCTGGAAACTTGGCACACACGTGGGTGATCACCATGTCCGCAAGGCACACCACTTGCACATTCAGGGAGTGCGTGTGCTTCCTGTTGCGGTACAGGTGCTCAGTGGCCTGTGGTGGAACAAGGCCAACATGTGTGCAGTCAATGGCTCCCACGACGTGTGGGATTCTGCCAAGGGCATAGAATGCACCCTTCACTGCCGCCAATTCACGAGCCCTGGGGAATCTGATGTACCTGTTCCGGTACAGCATCATGGCTGCCAGTACATCCCTCAGCACCTTGCTGAACATGGGCTGGGACATCCCTCCTCCACTGCCCACTGTGTGCTGGAATGACCCAGTGGCGAAGAAATGCATGGCGGCCATCACCTTAGCCGTGGGGGTGACAGCAGTCGGATACACCCTGCGGGGACGGAGATGGGGCTCTAACATGGCACACAGTCGATGCAGGGTTGGCCGGTCCAGCCGAAACTTCCTGATCACCTCTGTATCGTCCATGTCCGCCAGCAATTGGTATGGGCGGTCAATGTTCGGTCTCCGCCTGGGGAAAATGGCAGAGGACACATGTCAAAGCAACACAACACATAGCAATTTCGCATACACATCACTGACATGACTGAGCAAGCACATGAGCCACAGCCCAGCTGTCAAGCTGGGACGGCACGGCCACAATACACTTACACAGGTCTCCCAACAATGGCAATGGCAAGTGAGACATACCACTGCCATGTGCATGCACATGGGGATCTAGGCCCCAATGACTTGCGGGGCGTGCTGATGGGGACTGACTGCATATTCGTCAAGCGGCAACGCCACGGCAACATGAGTGTCTGCTGAGCATGGAACTGCTTCCGAGGCTGGATGAGTATGGCACACGACAACGACGATGTGGGCACGGGCTGAGCGGCCAATACAAGTGGGACCTGTGGCACGAGGGGATATGAGACAGTAGTAGGTGTCAGCACTGCACCCTATGTACAGCACTGTACGGATCACAGCTCCCGAAACATTGACTGGTGTCCACATTGACAGCCCCATGCCAAGACGGCTGTGTGCTTGCAGTCACACGTCACAGGTGAGAGGTTACATTGCACGTGCCAGGTGGCAGACGTACATAGTGGGAGCTGGCATGTGTGTGCATGTGTCTCCTGTTCAGGATCCACCAGATGGGCGCTGACTCTGTACTGACCATTGGACACAGCATGTTCCGTGGAAGGCTTGTGTGTGTGGGATGGTGGCACTGGATGTGCCTCCGTTGGGTGGGGGCCATGCACAGGGCGGGTACGTCGATGATTGCGCATTGTTGGTCACGGTGGGTGCACCAACTAAGATGTGTTGCCCTGTGTTCAATTCCTATGTCCGCATGATGATGGACTGTGGATGTGGGCAGACTACACATTGGTCGATGTGCTGTCTATATGCATGTGCCTTCACACCAGGCACAGCTGCCCCTGCACATTTGACCCCTGCTGGACTCGCTGCTGGGTCTGTGGAGCTGATGCACCTTCTGCGCGTGGGGCGGACAGCTCTCCTCACTTCCCTCATTGCGCATGTCATGTCTTTGCCGCAGGTGACATGGATCATGGAGGGCCCACATGTACGCGTGGGTAGGCTACACATGATTGTTCACTGGTCGCCACCCCCAGTCAGTGTTTCGAATGGGAAGGTTGTCGTGCTGGTGGTATGTTCGATGTGGCGGATGGGCGGGCCTAGGTGCGGGCTTACATTCCGGACATGGGGGGTAGTCGGATTGGCGACTAGTTGCAGTACACACGGGACACGTCTCTTCCTTTCCACATCTGGGTCATCCCTTGTACTAACTGACTGTGATACAGTCATCTTCGCCCCAGCCCTCATGTCCTCCCCTCGCTCCCCCAATATGCATGCTCACCTGCGAGGCTAGCGCTTGCACAGGCAGCCCCAAGCTCGCACCAGAGAGGGCAAGGAGTGTATGTGTGGGTCCAGGGTATGATGTGTGGCGGGACGCCGTCCACCTGCGTGGTGCCCCAAATGGAGACCCGGCCTGCATGGACTATGCATCACAGTCTTCGCCTTCCGGATCCGCCACCTGCGACACCCAGTGGCTGTGGCTGCCCTTGCGGCCATGCCGCGTCCGTCTGTGGCTGATGGCCCACACATTCACTCTTTGGCCTCTCTGGGGAGGGCTCGGGGGTGGTGGCGCACGCGCTTGCACTTAGTCGCAATGGCATGTGGCGTGGTTGGTATGATGGGCAATGGATGGGATGGTGCGAGCCACCTCCCGTGACGTCAGTGCTGCTCGTGCTGTGGTGCGTCCCCCTACACTTCCATGTGACTTGTGCCATGCTAGACGTTGAGGTTCTATTGCCTGCGTGATATGACCAGGAGGAGCGCGAGGAGACCTCTCACACACCATGCTCCACTGCCATCCCGTGCCCTGTATCGCCTGTGCGGATTGACTATGTTGGGGTTACACCTGGTCGACTGGGGCTGTGTGTGCCTTGTCAAGGGGCATGGCGGGCGCACAACAGGATCCAGCTTGTCCACAGAGGGTGGGCTGAGGTGCGCCTGGTACCGCTTTGTACGTGTGCCCGGCTGCTGTGCACACACGTGTTTACTCCCCCCCGACAGGTGTCCTCTCACAATGCCCAGGGAAGCGGTGGTGTACTGTTCATGACCCCTCCCAACACGGCGTGCTCCAACTTGGCATGTGCGCATCTGCCCGTCGCACCCACCCACCTGAGCACTGCGTCCATACGACTTCACACGACACATGTGTGTCTTCCACAGTAGTGCTACTCATTTGCGTTGACATCCAATACCAGTGGACTACATGGTCATGTCACGACTGCCGTGTACTTCACATACTCTCATCCTCTCTCATTCGTACTTGTGAAATGAGTCAGCGGAGACAGTTTTGGTTTCAAACATTATATTGAGTCTTCTGTCCTCTGTGATGCAGTATAGTGGACACTACTGGCAGCGGAATACATGTTGAGGATATACTGAGCATGATAACAAATGGGATAGGGTGTGGGGTTACATCTGCTTGGCCAAGGCTGTGCTAATGTACATTTACGTATAGCTGCGGAGCTGCGGACTTTGACACAGACGGTATACATGTAGCCTACCAGACCGCTCGGCATCATGGGCACAGTCCATCTCAGTTCCATGTGACAGGTTTGCTGCGGTTGTTCCTCATGCACGCGTGCATGTGAGATGACATCAGGGCATGTGCTTGCGTGCATGCAGCGGCGTGCCACTTGTTGTTGCACTGTGGTGGTTACTGGACATGTCCCAGTCACTGGGGTCGTGTTGTTGTTGTATGCACTTGTCGTCCATGCAAAGGTCCTGGTATGGGATTCCCGGGGCGGGGGTGGGAGGGGTGCAGCACCCACAGACTCCAGGCGACCTATTCATGTCCACTGAGCGGTGTGTGTGTCCATGTGCGCTGGATCCATGTCGTGTCCTGGTTGTTCGTGCAGTTCCGTCCATGTGGGTGCGATGCACAGAGCCCATGCCACTGCCTCCCACGATGCATGCGGTGTTCCTGGATGTGATGGGGAACAGTGTGCATGTCCCGGTCATATCCGATGTCATGGCGATGTCGTTGATGGTGTGGTTACAGTTGCCGGTCGTTTGGTATGGCTGTTGTGGTGGTGACTGGCCAGTCCGTGCGGAAGCTGAGCATGGGTGCGGGGTTGGACTTCATAGGTCACTCGGGGAACCTGCGTTGTGGTCCGACGTATTTACAGGTTGTCAGGTATGCGATGCCGTCCAGCAGGGCTTCCATGTCATTGGTGGTGTACATGTTTGCCAGCCAATGAAGCGGATGGTGGCTGTCAAGGTGTTGTTCGTAGGTTGTCCCTTGGAGGACCATGATGGGGCATGCTGGGTGACATTCGATGTAGCTGTTCTCGATGATCCGTCGTGTGGAGGCACAGTGGTTCCATTTCAGTGCGCGTGCGATGTTGGCCACATACGCCATGCCCCCATAGGCAGAGCAGGCCCTGTCGTGTGCGTCCAGAGGGAGGAGTAGTGGTAGCAGGTCCGCCTTCAGACATGCCGGGTTGGAGAGGCATATCTCGACGGGATGCTGGTAGGGACACCTCCGACAGTAGAAGATGGGCATGACGCAGCTGAACAATGTGATGCGGTAAGTCAGTCGGTAACTTACGTTCAGCAGGGACAGGAGATCGCATCCCAATGTATGTATCGTGTTGGTTTGGTACAGCTTGAGCTGTTCGGCGTAGTTGGGTAGGTGTGTTGCGGTTGCCATTTCGCAGCGGTTCGTAGAGGTGGCGTGCTCCGGCTGTGTGTGCAGTCTGCAATGTGCACGCTCCGGGGTTGCTGTGAGCTCTGTGTAGTCGTGGGGAGACAGGACTTGTGTTCTGTTGGCTTGTTTGGAGGACACGGGCCCTCTTCCCACATGCTTCTCAGACAGTTCAAGGTCGGTGCTGTGTGACTCCTTCCAATTAACTTGCATGTGGCCGACATGGGGGAGTGTTTTCTTCTTTCTTCCCCGTCCGTTGTGTGCTTCTGTGATATGCGCTATCTGCCCTGTGGTCGGTCTCCTCGGCATGCCTGTGTTGGTCTATTCTTGGACAATGGCTGTATTCACCGGCTTCTGTCGTAGGGCTGTGGTTTCGGTGTTGGAATGGAAGGTCATTCAGTGCTGTCTGCTCTCCCTTGTGTGGGCGGCAGGCTGCCTTTCCGCTCTGCGTTGGGCCTTGTGTGTGGATGTAATTCTTGGGCCACCTGTTGTCGGTCCCCGTGCTCTTTGGTGTTCCGTTTTATATGTCTTGTTCATATGTGCAGGGTGGTATGGGTTTTTCAGTGTGGTACTGGCGTTCCTCTTCCCGAAGGGGCCCTGCTTCTCCTAGTTGGTGTTGCCGCCGCTGTGTGCTACGCCATGTTTGTTACACTGGGGTGTGTCCTGCTGTTGCGTGACTTCACTGACATGTGTGCGTCGGTTGTGTGGCGTTGGGTGTTGTCCGTGATTTGGGCGTTGGGGACATGTCTGTGGCAGGCCTGTCACGTGTCATGTGCGTTCGGGGTGGGGCTGATGTGTGTGCTGCTTGGTTGTGTCCCTGTGTCTGTGTGCGACGCATGCATGGCGCTGCGGTTGGCCTCTGCGTTGTGCGCATGTGTGGCGGCGTCATCGGCGCTTTGTGGCCGTGACGGGGTGGTTGGTTCCTAGTCCCAGGTGGTGTGTACACATGTGTTCCGCGATGTTAGGATTTGGCCTGTGTGTCATATGTGGATGCAATGGTGGATGTGTAGTGTACACGCGCTGGTGGGGGTTGTCCGCTTTTTCCGCCCTTGCACTGTGTGCGCTGTTTGCGTGCACTTGTTGTGTGTGTGCCTACCTGCGTCTCCGCGGTACGTTGTGTCCTTGGTGGTGCATCAGCAGAAGCATGGGGAGGGCCTGCAGTGCTGGATTCATGCTCGGGATGCCGCTTCTTCGTTTTCCGTGCTCTGCGTCCGTGTTACCGCCTCTCTTTCACGTGCGGTGTCTCTTAGCCGTGGGAGCCGTTTGTTTGCGGCATCGTAATTTATACGCCGGGCGGGACGTGTTTCGTCGGACGGTGTGTGTCAGTTGTGCTGCGCCGCTACGTGTACGGGCGCACTTTGATGGCGGACGGTGTTGCTGGCTTGCCGGCGGTGTTTGGCTTACTTTACGCATCGTAATTGGACGGGCGTGTGGACTGCTGCGTGCCGGCGGTAACTGGTGGTTTTTGCATCCGCCAGCACGGCGGTTGTGCTTCCGCCCGCCATCGTAATGAGCCCCTTAGTAAATCAGTAATGTCAAACCATGTTTCATCTCTTTGGAACTCAAAGGAACTCATTACGATGTCGGGCGGAATAACTCTGTCTGACACAGTCTCGGTCATGGGACCGACCGCCCCATTAGGGTGCGACCGAACACTTTTCGGTCACATTCCTATATTTTACTATGTGAGCATGCATTCCGGCTGTAAACTGGCCAAAATGCATGCTCCCATAGTAAAATGGGAGGTGCAGTTCATCCCTGCACCCCATGGCAGGCACCACAAGGTGCAGAGATCTATGGTGCCCCTTGGCCTCCAACTGGAGGCAGTGCACCAAAGGGGGCCCCTAAAGACGCTTTCCAGCATGGTTTCCATGTCTGGCAGACCAGGATGGAAACCATCTCGGAAACCGTAATTGTAATCTCAAGGGTGGAAAGGCCCGCCCTTGAGATTACTTGCGGAATTCCGCCTCGTGGACGGGCTCTCCGAGCCCGCCGGAAGCCCGCCAGAATGACCATCGGATTCCTTACCGACCGCCTACATCCTAATGAGACGGTCGGAAAGGAATCCGACCGGCCCATTACGATGCGGCTGTAAAGGCTCCGACTGAGGGTCAGAGCCTTTTACGCTGCATCATAATCGGCACCAAAGAATCACACAGTTCCGCTAACTAGGGGAGCTAAAACATCCTAGGATGTATGTAGAAAACACAAAATTGGGTTTGCTTAGCAATACAATTCAGACGCAGCTCTCTTCTGTTCTAAAATGGAATGCAGAATACATTTTATCCTATGTACTTCAAGGAACATTGTTTGAAACCTGCATATCCAATATGCAAGTACGTACTGAACATAGTAACGAATACAAATTACATGGTCAAGACAACTGTAAACAATAACATTCAATCAACATGCACAAAAATTATCTGGACTGAACATGCATGTAAAATAAAAAATAAATAAATAACATGCAACAAACTATATGCTATTGTATTGCTATATGAAAAAAAGGCCCTACGGCTATCAGTACCAAACCCTATCAGCTTTGCCCAGTCCAAGCCTCCTCACAAAATGGCTGTCCTCTTATCAAGCTTCTATACTTCCAAGAAAAAAACACCTTATTTACACATCTGATAAAAAGCTAAACCCAGACATCATTTTGGACAAAATGTTATTCCTGAAATATTTATTCAAATGACCTACCCCCAAAAATAATTACTTTGGGGCAGATTTACGTCGAACTAACGCAGCGGGGTACAGCAAGTCATTTTGTTGCGCCGCGCTGCGTTAGTTTTGAAGCACATTTACAAGAATATGTCGCATCCTTGTGCTTCCCCCTGCGCTGGCGCACAAACTGCAGCCATGCGCCGGCGCAGGCACCCTTGCACCATGGTGCAAGGATGCCTGCGTCGTGGGGAGATTGTTTTTGTGCAGGAAGGGGCACCTTCCTGCACAAAAACAATCACTACAGGCATTTTCCTCTTTCAATGTGTGCTGTAGAATGCAGCACGCATTGAAAGAGGAAAAAACGAGGAGAAATGAAAACATTTCTCCTCGTTGCGCCTCGCTACGCCACCTCTAGGGTGGCGTAGCTTTCAGACGCATCTCCAGAGTTACGATTTCTCGTAATTCTGGAGATGTGTCTTGTTCCATGAGTGTTGCGTGGGAACACCCACAGCAACACCCATGGAACGCCCCTTCACCGCAAAGTGCAGCGTGTGAAGGGGCCGTATTTACAAGGAGAGGAAAAGTCACGCAGGGTGGCTTTTCCTCTCCTTGTAAATATGGAGCAGCCCCTGCGCCACCAGTACGTCACGAAAAGTGACGTACTGGTGGCGCAGGGGGCTCGTAAATCTGCCCCTTTATTTCTACTGTTTCTTCTTTTTTACAGTTTCTTTACATCCCTATTACAAGGCTGATTTTTACCAGAACTCCTTTCCTGCATCCTGTAGTTCAATCGGCAGTGTTTTAGATTTCAACATCCTCCATTTCATTTCCTCTCTCCTCCATAGGAACAAAATGATTATCGGGGTGGGGGTAACCCAGGAGCACCACTGGGGCTCAACAGAGGAGCAGAGGAGTGTGTCACACTTAATTGGGGGGACCAATTATTTTACTACTGTTTGTTCATGCCATGCATACCATTTTCTTCTATAGAGCTGCGCTGTCTGACCAGAAGCCTCACACATTGTGTTTTGTCCATGAGGATTGTGTGAGTATTCTTCAATTACAAACTCATGATTGGAATTGGTTCTCTCTTTCTATGCCCTAGAGGGTGGAGTGAATATTCTTTCTTGCCTTCTAATTGTCCAAACCCAATGGGGTTAAGTCAGTAACAGTACCTCATTGTGGCTTAGTATTGAAAAGCCTGTCACCAGCTCAGTTGTTTCTCTCTCACTCTCAGATGTCTTCTGCCTCGACTCTCCCACTCTCTGCAGAGTCCTGTCTCTTGATGCTTTCTCTCAGATGCAAGCCAAGATAAAAACCCACAAGTACCAGCAATTCACCAATGCTGCTTATCTATGTATCTCTCATTGCAGGCAGTGAGAGAGTCCTGTCACTGCAGGCATCTGTCTGCACAATCCTTGCGTTCCCACCTCTGATGCCAATTTAAATGCTGTGAATGTACCCTTCCACTCGCAACTCAGCAACTGTGAGGTTCGACATCATCCCACCCCCGATCCCCACGCACCACCCCCCATCAACATCTACGTCCTCAAAGTAGAAAACTTTACTAAATCCTTCAATCAATCAATCAGGGGTTTGTTAAAGCGCGACTACTCACCCGTAAAGGTCTCAAGGCGCTAGGGGTGGGGGTGCAGGTTCCATTCCATCAAGGAGGGGGTCTGTCGAAGAGCCAGGTTTTGAGGTTTCTTGCGAAGATGGGGAGCGATGTTGTCTGTCTGAGGTGGAGCGGAAGGGCATTCCATGCTTTGGCCGTGAGGAAGGAGAAGGAGCGGCCTCCCGATCTGGTCTTTCTGGTGCGGGGGACCACGGCGTAGGAGAGCTGGGCTTATCATAGGGTCCTTTGGGGTGCGTGGAATTTGAGTCGGCTGTTCAGGTATGCTGGTCCGGTGCAGTGGAGGGCCTTGTGTGCGTGGGTGAGCATCTTGAAGGTGATTCTCGCCTCGACGGGGAGCCAGTGACGTGTGCGCAGGTGCTGGGAGATGTGGCAGTGTTTTGGTAGGTTGAGGACCAGTCTTGCGGCGGCGTTCTGGATGTTCTGTAGCTTGCGGGTGAGGTTTTTGTTTATTCCGGCATAGAGTGCGTTGCCGTAGTCGAGTCTGCTGGTGACCAGGGCGTGAGTGATGGTCTTTCGGTGTTCGAGGGCGATCCATTTGAAGGTCTTACGAAGGAGGCGGAGGGTGTGGAAGCAGGAAGACGAGACAGAGTTGATCTGGCGGTCCATTTTGAGCTCGGAGTCCAGGATGATTCCCAGGTTGCGTGCGTGGTCCGTGGGGGTTAGTGGTTTCCGAGGGCGGGGGGCCACCAGGTGTTGCTCCAGGCGTCGGGGTTTGGGCCCATGATGAGTACTTCTGTTTTGTTGGTGTTTAGTTGTAGGCAGCTGTTTTTCATCCATTTGGCGACGGCTTCCATGCCTTCTCGAAAGTTGCATCTGGCGGTGTTGGGCTCGTAAATACGGATTTAGATTTTAGATTTAGCTGGGTGTCGTCTGCGTATGACACGATGTTGAGTCCGTAGGTTCTGACGATGGGGGCAAGTGGAGCCATGTAGACGTTGAAGAGCGCTGGGCTGAGGGAGGAGCCCTGGGGGACTCCGCAGGTGGTAGGTGTGGGGTCCTTCCCAAGGAACATGCTGGTCCTTCTCTCCTCACAGGAGAAAAGGTACGATCAAGGGACTAGTCTGCTAACTACCACTTTCTGAGTCAAAAGGTACTTCATAGCCAGGATACAGAGTAAAGGCAGCTACATTTATGAATGGCTAACACCAAGAGAAAAATATAGGATATTTAATAGAAATCAGCTTAACACCATACAGTGTGTTCAGTTGCCTGTGCTCTGACATACAAGGCTAAAAGGTGTGGAATTTGTACATTGGGTTAAACAAAGAAAATCTCAGTCCGCATGCGCATACACAATACTTTTCCATCATTTAACGTTATCTTGAGGACGAAAGAAAGGCGTTTTGCTACAATTCCTATGCACTCTGCGTGTAGGAGCATAGAACTGGGTTGGGGAGAAAGAAAAGAAATAACACAGTCCAAAGCCTACAGGAGGGGGGAGATTTATGAGAGAGGAGTGGAGATGACGCCTGTCACAGTTTTAGGCCCTTTTTCCAGGGGCATTTGTAGACACACATTCCTGAGTGGATGGGGAGGTGTGAGCTGTGCCTTGTTCTGCATTAAGATAGGGGATAAGGTTGGAGACTATCTTAATCTCAACGTGTAGATTATAGAAATCTTAAACGTGATACATGATTACATACCTATACATATTACAATAATTAAAAGTATAACATGAAATCAATATAAAAGCCTACAAGCTACTACAGATAGGATTATCTCTCTCTGTGGGAAGTATTCATATTGCATGCCTTGCTCAACCTTCCATGTTTGCACGTGACCAAAATTTGCCACATGTATTATAAATATTGAATTGGCAAGCTCTCCTAGGCTTCTTAAGCTAATTAGCAGCCATCATCAGCAGACGTTATTCACTACCGAAACCCACTTATTAACATTTGTTTTCCTCTCCCCATTTGGCTACTCACATAGGTAGGATACGTGCACTTCTACAGATTCCTGAATGCTGCCAAAATGTTCTACTGGCATCTCTTGCTATAAAGAATTAATAGCAATGGAAGGACTCAATAGGTTAGAATAGGGCTTATGCATATCGCCACTGTACAACAATTAGAGAAACAGTGACTTAGACGTAAAAAGATGATGATCACAAGTCTAAAGGCAGCAGAAAACCATTAACAGATGTAGGAAATACTAATAATGTGCATAGTGGCAAAGTAACATGATTTTTTTTTTTAAATATATCTACACAAAAGATATATTTTTCTTTTTTTAAAAGAGTGGAATAGAAATATTCCACAAAGCACAGTTTGTGGATGAAAAACACTTCAGAAAATCACGTTGTTGCATAGTAATTCTCCTACAAAACATACTGGGGAGGAAACATTGCTCACTGAAAAAGTTGTGGACAAGAATTCCGCATTTCACGTAGGACACAAATTGGAGCCAGGAATTAAGCAAATAGTAGAGAAGCTTGAACTGTTCAACTGGGAGGCAACTAAACAGAACTAAGGTCCTGATTTATTATTTGGTGGACAGCCCGTCGTTCCGCCAGGAGGACGCAGTAAATGACTCCGTCACAAAGGCGGAGGAACCATCCACCAAATTTGTAAATGGGTGCCAAGCAGGCAGTCATTTATAATGCACTGGCAGAAACCGCAGTTCCTGCCAATGCTTTTCCTGTTTGGTGCAGGGCTGCGTCAGCATGCCATACGCAAAACAGTTTTTTTTTTTTTTTTTTTTAAAAAGAAAATTCCGAAACAGGATTTTTTTTTTGAAAATACAAAGTGTAATCCGCCCCTCAGCATGCATTATTAGTATTTTACTTTCCCTCAACGGGGGTTTGCCTGGCAGTGACAGACAGTAAAAATATGGCTAGATGTCTTCCCATTCTGATAGGTTGGGCAGACATATAGCCATTTCTCTGACGGCCCTTACTGTGTTGTGCCGTCAGAAAGAGGTTTGGCTATGGGGGTGATGGCACTGATGCAGTATTCACCGCCTTAGCCAAACCTATGGTCCACCCTCATTTAAATCGAGTGGGCGGGCCATAATGTTTGAGGTAAGGATACTCCACCAACAGATAAATCAGGCCCTAAACCTCTTCTAACCCACAGCAGGTTGGCAAAAGGTAGTATTCACAGTAGCGGCCCGTGGAGGGAGTTTCGTGGGGCGGTGAGGCGGGGCGGGGGAGGGGCAGGGTGGGGGGGTAGTAAACACCGGAATATGGATGAACGGAGGTAAGTAAACAATTAAATAAATAAAACGAATTTCGTTGCGTTCGCTGCATCGCAAAATGCGATGCAGCGCGTGCAACGAAATTCGTTTTATTTATTTAATTGTTTACTTACCTCCGTTCATCCATATTCCGGTGTTTACTACCCCCCCTCCCCCCCCCGCCTCACCGCCCCACGGAACTCCCTCCACGGGCCTCTACTGAGTATTCATCTCCTTGGCTGGCCACGTTCAAAAAGGGTTGAATCTCTGCCTATTACCTTTTGGCTAGCTGAACAGGTAGGCTCCTTTGCTATTTCCCGGCTGCCTGCCACATAGTGCATAATCTCACCTAGTTATAGACAATAGCAAATGCAGACTTCTCTGTGCCTAATCTCTGAGCAATTAATACAGAAACTTCTATATAGCCTGCAACTAATTAAACAGTTGAGTTTCTTTGCTATTTGCCCAAACATTGCACAAATAGTGTATAATGTGCTGCTTAGCCAGTCACTGGGTAAAGAGTGAAATTTCTTTGGAACTTGCCCATCTCCCAGCTAATCAGTATGTTAGCTAGCAGCTGGTTAATTAGCAGTAAAATATCACAATTTACCTGGGAGCCGACTAAATATTCACCACTTTTTTGTTTACATTTCTATCTCAGTAAACATCTTGGCCTATCAACAGTTTCTGACACCAAGAATGAAGAATGGAAAACTTTGTTTCAGATATAATATAGATGATGTCACAGAGAACAGTGTTCTGTTAATATGTGGTGTTTGAAGAGCAATACCACAACAACATAATAGATAAGAGACAAATTACAGGTTTTGATGATTAAAACGGATCAAAATGAAGTAAATCTGACAGAGGGACCAATATTTGTTCTTTTATTTTAAATTGGGATGCTTTTTCAGTCAAAAGTGTTCTTTAGAATTGCATACATAAACATGCCAGTCAGATAACTGTTATTCTAAAAAAACAGACACTACGGGTTATTGTTAGCAATTGTTAGTAATGAAACAACGCTATGCCCCACACGAAGGGGTTCTTAAAGAGAATCGTTTTTAAACTAAACTTCTTAACGATCATAGGGGCATATTAGCAAGCGGCAGCGATAATCATCGCTGACTGCGCTTAGCGTGAATATTAATATCGCCGGCTATCGCTGGTATTTATCGCCATTGCAGCGCTGTATTAACAATGAATAGCGCAATGGCGATAATTATACCAGCGATAGCGGGAGAAATTGGCCAACATCGCTGAAAAACCAGCGATGTTGCAGTACAAACGGTGATGACCTTGCTGATACGACCCTGTGGTCGTATCACAATAATCCACCCCCCCATGTAATGAATACATAAGCCAGGAATTTAGCAGTTCTTAAATTCCTGCGTTAATGGGGGCTTAGCGTGCGTTTCATTGTCACTACGCGGGTCCGGGGCATTCTTGTTAATAGCCCGGAGCCGCGTTAGCGATGATTTTCCTTGGAGTTATGTCAGGAACGCCTACTTCGCATCTCATTAACGATGCAAAGCAAGGCGTTCGTAAAACGGGCGCTATCACCAGGGAACACGCGCTAAGGCCTGTTAGCGTGTCCTTGGTGATACCGCGATATAATTATCGCCGCTTTTCAGCCGAAAACGGCCGCAAAAGCGGCGAAAAGGGGCTTGCTAATATGCCCCATAGTTTTTGGAGAAAATGATGGGGCATATTATCAAGAAACAGCGTTAAAATTATCGCCGCTTTAGCGGCAGAAAACTGCCGCTAAAGCGGCGATAATGGGCTTGATAATATGCCCTTGAGAATTCCAATAGAAGCCCATGTTCTGGTGTCAACATGGGCTTCTATTGGAATTCTCAAGGGCATGTTATCAAGCCCATTATCGGCGCTTTGGCGGCAGTTTTCTGCCGCTAAACCGGCGATAATTTTAACGCCGTTCTTGATAATATGCCCCGATGCCTTTTAAAAACACCATCTCTCACTTCGAGCAAAATTTTACTAGATGAAAGAAACTGCCCAGCTCTTCCAACTTGGTTCTGTAACGTCTTCCTTGATGCTTCAAACCCCTAAAAATTCCAGGGATTCTCCCTGAGTCCTGGGCCATGGGTTTAGTGGGAAAAAGGCATATCCCCACTTCGAATCAGGACACCAGCTCCCCAATTGTCTTGTTGGCGGTCACTATAGGAAACAGGCCTATTCTTGTAAGATCCTGCACCTTCATCGAAATACCGGTCAGCAACAAACCAGCTTCTCTCACCCTAAGGCAGAGGGAAATATACCATCAGTTTAGCTTGGGCTACAGATAGAGAAAACCTTTCATTTTACAGACTTGACCAGCATGAAACTTTACATAATGATTAAATGCAAACTTACCGCTGACTTACAAATTAGTATGTTTGCCATTTAACGTACAAACACAGCTTTGTGATTACTTCGAACGTGCAGGCCTTTCCTGTAGTCTTCCAGTGTTTGCTCCCAATGTGATTGGCGAAAACATTTGCAGAAGCCTCACGTTTTAAATTTCACTTTTCACTACCTTGCGCTATCTATGTGCATATCATAGCGAGTTTAGGGGAACGGAGTAAAAGTATAAAATAGCTTACATGTTGGAGGGAAAGGTACATGCAGGGTGGAACTGTTTAGCAGGTCTTCACTGCGTAGGGGTCAAGATACCAGCAATTCATGGTCTGAAAGGAAATAAATTCTGGGGAAAAAAATAAAGCAAAATTCTAATTCACCTACACAGGCTATATTTATCCATTGGGCTTTGGTGTATATGCATGCCTGTTTGCGCCATCCATTTTGGTGCTGTCTGTCTAATTTTTGAGATGGGCGCAACAACAATGTTTAATATTTTAATATACATTGAAAATGAATAATAATACCTGCCACCCATGCCGTTCCTATAGGCTTGGGTGTCCTTGAATAGTCTGATTTGTCACACTTGTCCTGAGAAGGGCCCTGGAACTTACTTTTTTTTTTTTACAAATTAAGCACTGAAAACCTAACCTAAAAAGAACGCAGAGCTTGTGGGATGTGTATGTCAAATAAATTCAACCAGGCACTATTTTTCATTGTCTACTTCTACAATTACTGCAACACTTTCTTTCATGTTTTTTTTCTTAGGTCACTTAAAAAAACAAGATTCGGGTTCTTCCAGAAGAGGCTTTCATCAGGTATAAAGATTTAAAAAAACTGTAAGTGTGTTCTTAATGACTTAAAATTGTGATTGCATTAAGTGTTTAATATGAAAATTAAACATCAAAATATTTTAGTCCACACCAGCAATCAGTGTACAGAATAACTGCATCTTTTGAGAATGACTGTAAGGGATACTGTAATGAAAACTAAATTATCGAAACAATGTATACTCCGCAGCCTATTGTTGTGTCCTATGGCTTATCGATAGCATATTGTGTGAAGATGCAAAAATCTTTTATCGAATTGCAAATATAACCATTTATTATTTTCAGAAAATATTTCCGTGTTGCTGTAAGTGATAAAGTAGGGAGTGAACGATAATAATACTGACATACTGTTACAATGCCATCACTGCTAAATTATGAGTGGATTTTTAACTTGATGGTCTTGATTTAAAAACAGTGGTGGACATTCCTTTAAGGCTCGATAAAGGAAAACCCCAATCATAACAGGTTTCAGGATTGAATATGAGACAAAAGGAGATGGAGAAAAGTTAAAGGATCAAAAATATGTTTTGCACTTGAAAGTCGCCGGAAAGTAGCATAAAGCATAGTCTAACGCTGCTTTGTATTACTTAGTGTCAAGGGAACGGTCCACGGATGATACATGGGTGTTCCCATGCAACCACCAATGGGTTTTGATGTAGAAACTATCTACTACAAAAAGTAGACAGGGTTTTGCCTCAAAAAATAACACCATTTTGACATTAGCGCCATGGAGGAGAAATGCTTTTATTTCTCCAATCTTTTCCAACTTTGCATGTGTACTGCTATATATATATATCCTCCTCCAAGGTCCGCTGTGAGCGATATGGTTCACTTTCGAGTGGTGGTGCGAGCTCCGTGGCAGACCACGCTGCAATAAACATCTCCAGTCTCCATCACATTTGTGACAAGAATTAGGCCGCACTCCTGATTGTAATGCCAAATATTTATTGTTTAAACAATCATTCGGTATTGATTCCCTGCGCATTTCTGTCGGAGATTGGATTTAAAAGAAAGAAATAAACACACACACATAGAAATATGTGTGTTTTTTTTTTTATGGCGGCGTGAGTGCCTGCAATACATAGTCAAAATCTATTGTCAAGTTCAAACAGATGAAAAATGCATTCTTGGAGTTTGCAGTACAACATTGTTTATTTTTCCCATACGTAATGCAGCAAATGCTCCCAGTATAAAGAAATACGGTGCTATAATGATACTTGTGTAGTCATATTTTAAAAGCAGGGCTACCCTCTACACCAAAGGTGAACCTAGGTGTAGGATTGTTTTAAAAAACAGTGGAGCAGATTTACAAGCCCCTTGCAACACTTTTGCGCTGCAGCAACGGCAGCGTAAAAAATGCGGCAAATTTATAATGTGACGCATCTAGGGAGATTCGTCACGTTGTAAAGCCCTGCGTGACATTATACCTGCGTCAGGTATAATGTATGCAGAGTAGGCGTTCCCATGCAGGAAAGCCTTGTAAAAGTGACGCAGTGAAATCTACAAGATTTCACTGCGTGACTTTTAGGACGCCACTGCGTCAAAACCTTACTCCTGCTTGAAGCAGGCGTAAGGAGTGATGCAGTGTATTGGGAATAGGCTGCAACACGCATTGCTGGAGTTGCTTCGTGCTTGCGACACGACTCCAGCAATGCGTGACTTTTCCGCCAACAGATGCGTCAGAATTTCTGACGGATCTGACAATCCTTGCGCCATAGTGCGCCGTATTGTAAATATGGCGCTTCTATGGTGGCGCAAGGGTTTTTCACGCAGGCGCAGGGAAACTGACGCATCTATACAGATGCGTCAGTTTCTCGTAAATCTGCCCCAGTATTTTTTCAAGAAAAAAATTCACAACTCATACCTGTCAGATTATTTGTGTGCAGTTTATGAATCATAACAATACTATCATGAGATTGTTTACTGAAATCTAAATCGGTGTGACTAATTGTACTATTAACACAAAAATAATTTATAAACAGACTGTGCTATCATCACTTCCACGGGTATTATATTTTCATACAGTGGTGTTGCAGGGATTCTGCACATATACAGAACTACGCGCAAGAAACCAGGACCTCGGTGTATATTGGTGTACCAACTACCCACCTTAGTCCTGGTTTCTTTGCGCGTAGTTCTGTATATGTGCAGAATCCCTGCAACATGGCGCCCAATGTGGGGCGCCATATTGCAGGGATTCTGCACATATACAGAACTACGCGCAAGAAACCAGGACCTCGGTGTATAGTGGTGTGCCAACTACCCACCTTAGTGCCCGGAACCCCTATCCGACTAGCTATAGTGTCTCATTCGTTCTCCGTACTACAGCGAAGCTACCAATGATTAGACATCCTAGAACATGTAACTCAGACTCTCTCAGTATTCGCGGGAGCAAGAACACTCTTTCATCAATTCTCTTGTACTTGTCCACAACATGAGTAATCAGAGACACTGTATAGTTTAAAATGTTTATTTTAACTAATGTGCTCTATAATGCAGTACACGAGCCATTACTAACAGCAAAATGCATAAACTCAATATAGTGAGCATTGTTGCAATTCCATAAAATATGAACGGGGATATCATTTTATTTTACCTAGTGGAAAAAAGGCCTAATGTGCCTTACCACCCTCCCCGTGCTAGAAACTAGTTGATTATAATTATAGAAGACCTCTGGGCTTTATCAGGGGGACCCCATACCTCCAGGTTTAGATGCAAAAGTTTGCATCTCCGGACAAGCACAGCTTTTCTCTTCAGAAGGTTTTCTCCAAGTGCCTTAACATGCATGCAATGCAATATTAAAAGCACCCAATTTTCTGTAGTGCAGCTGTGCTCGTATTATGTCTAACATGCGTGGGACTGACCAAAGCAGATTAACAGAGTACATTGTTTTTCGACCTTGAACATGCTGTGCAGAAAAAAGACCCCAGAGTTCATCAAGAAACGTGAAAGGTAGACAGTTCCCATGTGAGCGAGCACAAGCAGAGGAGTTGCGAAAACAAAATCATGTAGAAAAGTGTGCAAAAGCTGCAACATGGCAATCAAGTTTATACTAACGTATGCTAACTTTAATGTACGCTGTGAATCCATATCCTCACTACAGTGGAAACAATCAACCACCTGTAACTTTGCAGTGCTCAGGTACTTGCTTTGTGCAGATTGAGATATTTACAGTTAGCAGATAGAAATGCAAATCAGCAAGCGGTCAGGACAGCATTGTGCAGAGAGAAGATAAAAAACAGTCTTTCTTTTTAATATGGGGTACCATTCAGTAGGTCAGGTGCTCACTAGACCACTCAGAAGGTTGATGTTTTGACCCTTAGCTATACCTCCATGGGTCATCTTCAGGACTACAAATTTTAACAAGTCTTCAGTAATTGAATTAACCTCTGGTTGGCGTAGTTGAAATGGTAATGATTTATAAGGCAAACCAAAGTAAAGAAATCAATTGCATGTCAAGATGTCTGTCTGGAACTAGGTAGAGAAGGTTTTTAACAGAACACCTTAGAGGACTGTAGTTCTGTATATAGGGAATTGTGTATCCACTGGCTGAATTATATATGAAACACTATTTTTAACCTCAGGAGACCTGAATTATTTGAGAACCCTTCTGCTCTTACAAAATATGATACATTATGGGGTGCATAGACCTTCTGGAATCGGACGTGCTGTGAAAGAGAGGTGTCTGAGTTCTAGAAATCAGGAGTTAGGGTATATATAAGTTTAAATTCTGTTCCTACTATTGAGCCTTATCTTACTCTAGTTCATTACTCTGGACACTGATTTAGCTAACGCATTTCAGATTGAATAGTGTACATTTCTTCATGGGTTTTCTAAAGGGATGGGGTCGCTCTGATGTATTGTCCTTGTGATAATGTAACCATCCAGTCTACCTTTCATTTAGCTGTTTTTGTTATTTTAATTCCCAAATACGCGGTCAGTATTTCTTACCATTAAAGAATTACATTTTGTTAAATGCAGATCTTCTTCAACCTATCTGCAAATTCTTCTGCATGATCAGTTCCACAACTATTCATTTTTTAATATGGTTATGGAAATAAGGATTTTTTTTATAACTATGAATGAATTCTAGTTGTAATCGGATTCTGTTACTATGTATGTATTGTGCATTGTTTGTTTTAATCTCTATGGTTTTAATAGAAAGCCAAAGCATGTCAAGTTATTAGATATATTTATGAAGGTCAAGATCAGTATGGCTCTTGTATGAAAAGCAAGGAAGAAAAGCAGCCGCTGAACCTGGAATAATCTTCTTAGAAGACATGCCAGACCGTCTCAATCTTAACTGAGGTCTGGTCTGATTTTTCATCCACTGAAATGCTTTCACTTGTACCTGTATGCATCCTATTCTTGCTAAGAGGTATGCCATATCATCACTAAATCTATTTCTCGATATACATTCCTTTATGCGATGATGAACACAAAGGTTGCCTTGGTCCTGGTCTACTGCACCCAAGTAGAATTTTTGTTTTCCGAATGTTTCTAGTGCGGGGATCGGGTGGTTGCCATAACTCCTGACCCTACGTCCAGTTTTCTTCATTTCTGTGGATATTTTAATTTCATAACTCTTTTTTTAACTTGTATTCTTTTGATGTCATTTCACGTGTTCGACAAATATTATTACTGGAAGGCCTTGCTGCTTGAGCCAAACTAACAAGGGAGAGGATGTGGCATAACGGCGAGACCGGTTGACCTCGAAGCTGGGGAACCGGGTTCGAGTCTCAGCAGGGACGCTCAACATCCTTCTGGATAATCACTTAATCTTCCCGTGCCTACCAAAAATGAATGTGTCTGTCTGTGACTCAACTGGTGCTCATGTAAAGTGCTCTGATACCTTCGGGTCAAGTTCGCGCTATGTAAAACTCTTAAAAAAAAAAAAGGTAAACCGGATATTCCTTAGAGAAGCTAGTTTACCTTTTAGGATTCAGATTGTTCTGGCTTTGTGGGAGATCTGTCACAGATCACATCACAACTGTGGCTTCTTTTCCCATAGTTTGACAATCCAATTTATTACATAGTTCTTAGGGAATGTAGGTAGTACTTGAGCGTGTTCAGCAACTACCAAGCAACCTTAGAAGCTAAGAGTTAAGATTCTTACCAGAGTTAAGGTCAAATTTACTTTTTATATATGCTTGGTTTTGTTTTTGGTGAGATCATGGTGATTGAGCATAGTTCTTTTCCCATGCCTGGTATCAGTGACAATGAAGATGCTGTGTTTGGAGGAATGTTGTCAGCTAGGCAGTTAAGAAAATAAACCTGATTTAGAGAAAGCCCACAGTGCCCAAACCGGAACAAAGGCAAACTCTGATCTCTACAGTAGAGGATGAAGAGGAGAAAGTGAATCCTTACAGAAAAATGCATTACATTATTTGAATGCCTTTGTTTCATGAACCAGGTGGGGCAGGAGAACAGACTTGCAGGGAATGCGGTAAGGCTGCATGCAGCAGAGAGGAATGGCATGCTTAATTTAGGGTCAATCCACGTACAAAATATGAATGCGTGAAGAACATGTATTAAGGAGGTTTGGGCGAATCCCTGAAAACTAAGATGTGCATCTTAGGTTTGTGGAGGATGCTGCAGTTTTAACCATTTAAAACGTATTTCCAGAAGTTTCATATTTTTTCCTAATAAAATATATTTTTCTGACATAAATGTTACCCTCATGAGAGTAAATTTGGCTGCAGCCGTATATAACTCACTGCTGGACCAGACAAAGGCTGTTTAAGAGCAAGTTAAATTTTTTAAAAAAATGTTTCACCCCTTATGCACCTTCAAAAATGTGAACGAGATTTGAATTGCCTGCCACTGAGCAATCTCATCTTTTTTTTATTTTATTTTATTTTTTTGTCCTTATTTGTGCAATAATCCACCAGAAAGCGATACAAGGGTAGTTCGCATTTCCCCCCATCCAGGAGGATGGCAGAGCACTGTTAGACCTGGCACCATTGGCGCGGGTCTCCCTTCCATTTGTTTGCTGTTGCCTCCTGTGTTTTTACTATGTTTTTGCTGGTCTAGATGCTTTGGGCACTTTGCCACTGCTATTCAGTGCCAAAGTGCAAGTACTCCCTATTGTAAATTGTTGTAATGGATTAGTGACTCCATGATTGGCTTATTTGATTTACTTGTCAGACCCTAGTACAGTGCACCATGTGTGCCCAGGGCCTGTAAATCAAATGCTGCTGGTGAGCTTGCAGCACTGATTGTGCCACCCCCCGGAGCAGGTTGTAAACTATGGCTCAGGCCTGCCATTGCAGAGCCTGTGTGCAGTCTGGGACTGCCATGTCGACTTGGCAAGTGCACCCACTTGCCAGTCCCTAAACCTTCCCTTTTCTACATATTAGTCACCCCTAAGGTAGGCCCATGGGCAGAGTGCATTGTATGTAAAAGGTAGGACATGCCTTGATGTGTGTGGAATGTCCTGATAGTGAATTACAGCCAATTTTGTTTTTCACTATTGCAAGGCTATCTGTTCCCATAGGCCAGAATGGGCAGTTTGATTATAACATCTTATAATCCTAACTGACCCTAGGAACAAGAAAGGAAAATAAAGTTTAGTATGCCTGAACTCAGAATGTTAAAATACATCTTTTAGCGTGGGTGATTTTTACATTCTGTGTTTGAAAATACCACTTTTAGAAAGTAGGTATTTTCCTGCCTAACCATTCAGCATGCCTCTGCTAGGTTTGTGTATTCCATGTCTGGTTTGTGAGTGACAGGGGGCAGGAGAGGGCGTTGGCTCCAGCAGTCTGATGGGTCAGGGCTGGGCTGAATAGGGCCTGCATTGAGTAGAGGGTGGGGGGCGGAGATTTCCTTTCACTGACCTGAGCACTCATAGAATAGAGAGTAGGGGGAGGAGATTTCCTTTCAGCTACCTGGGCCAGGTCTGCCTTCAACAATGCTGTCTCCACCTCCTGCCAGGAAGCTGCACAGAACTGGTTTTTGCCAGGCACAGACACTCTCTGCCTTCAGAGAACATAGGATTTAGGAGTATAAATATTGGGGCCCAGACCCCAGAACTTTAGATCACTTCTGGGAATCAAGACGAACCTTTGCTGAGGAGAAGAACCAGGAAACTGAAGGAGGAGACTACCCCTGTGCTGTGTGCTGTTTGGGGGTTGGCCTGCAGTTGTTGCTTCATTGCCAAAGAGAGGAGAAAAGGACTGAGTGTGCTTTCATCATCTTGAAGAAAATCTCCAAGGGCTTGAAGATTGAGCTTGCCTCCTGCCTGAAGTCTCAGGGATACAAGACTTCACCAACCAGCTCCCCTGGATTCCCTTGCTGGGAATTCTACCTGCAAAGAGGTGCCTGCTATTGTGTTGGGCCCTTTTGAAGACTGCGTGTCGCTGGGAGCTGGAAGCGCGACTCAACGAAGGAGAAGCGTGTCGCCGATGCAGCAATTGCCGTCGCATCGCCGAGTAAGCTTGCCGCCGCCGCAGTTGCTCTCCATCACCGAGGCGCGTCGCATCACCGGAGAAGCGTGCCGCCGCCGCAGAGGTCGCCGTCGCATCACCGGAGAAGCGTGTCGCAGGGCCTGTCGCGGGTCAGAAGTTCACCGAGTCGCGGCACGGCCGTCGGGCGTGCACGCATCGCATCTACGTTGTCGCACCGTAACCAAGACGCCATTTTGTCGCACCGCACCGGATCGTCATCGCATCGAGGCGCCATCTTGTCGCATCGCACCGGATCGCAGTAAGAAACCGACGCATCAACTCCCCACACAGTAAGGAAGCGACAGATCACTCCCCTGCGCTGCAGTAAGGAAGACGCATCCACTCCCCTGAGTGTAAGGAATGGCGCATCACCTTCCCTGCGCCCCTTTTGTATGTTTTGCGTTTCGCATCCAAGGTACTTTGAGAGTAAAGTGTCGCATTTACCATCTAAATTGAACTAAGCTATTTCTACTCTTTAAAAGCCATATTATTGAATATTGTATTGTGGATTTTTGTCGTTGGTCTTGTGTTAAGTCTAGTAAAGATTACTTATTTTTCTAAACTGGTGTGGTGTCCATTTGTAGTGTTTTTACTGTATTACTGTATGTGTTCACAAATGCTTTACACACTGCCTCTGAGATAAGCCTGTCTGCTCGTGCCAAGCTACCAAGAGGGTGAGCAGGGGTTATTTTAGGAGTGTAGCCCCTTACCCTGACTAGATGCAAGGGTCCCTATTTGGTCAAAGGTGCAAACCATTGCCAACTAGAGACCCCCAAATCTAACAAGCACGAACCCCCAAACTTCCTGTCCCTTGAAATCCATACAAAAGGGGGACTGGAGGCACCAGTCCCGGTCCATATACCAGGGAGTTATTGCAAAATTGCTTAATCAGCGGACATTTGAATCAGTATTTGCATGCTTAAATAACTTAACACACCCGTGAAAATAAAGTAAACTGAAAAATTCTGATCCCAAAAATCAAGCTTTTTAGTGCTCTTTCTGCTGTCATCCAACAATCGTACCCTTCGTACCGAAGCCAACTACTCCCTCTTCACAGGGGGATGCCGAGTTACCCACTTGATGCAGATCTCTCGTCTAGCTAATAATATCAACACAAATAACAGGGTTCTCTGTTTCCTGTCCAGCTTATCCCATAAAGCATCCTCCTCGTTCTTAACCCCAAAAATAATTAAACTTATGCTTACCTCCAGGTCTACACCGAATACTGTTGTGAAAACCGTGCTTGCATCCTGCCAAAACACCTGGAGGCTAGGGCAACGGAAAAACATATGCAGGCCATCAGCCTCTTCCTCCCCGCACTTTGGGCAGCTCTTAACCACCTGCTTATTCATCCTTGTCAACTTTTTCGGCGACCAGTAAGCCCTATGTATCGTAAACAGATGGTTTTTCCTGAGAGAGGCAGCACTAATAACATACCACAACATAGACATCGATACTTGCCAAAGATGTTGTATATCCCCCGGTGGCAGATCCTTCCTCCAAATCTCTCCAGGAAGGGTAAACTCCTCTTCACCGGCAAGCAAAATCAGCCAATACCACTCCGAAATCTCTTTTTTCTGTAACAGACTTTTTAAGAACTTCCCTTCCAAAACACAGTTTCCCATTGTGTCCTTCTCTAGCGATTTTGACCAGCTAGCCAGTTGGTAATACTTGAATCTGGAAATGCTCCCATTCGACAATGATGACAATTGCTCCCAGCCCACTAAGGTCCGACCAGTGAGTAGCTGATTCCATCTCATTATCCCTGCTTCTGTTAACGGTGTTGAAAGTTTGTCCGTCAAGCATTCAGAGGTTACTGGGGAGGCCCATATTGAAGCCTGACTGCTGTAGTACGGAATTCCAACTGCCCTTCTAATTTGAAACAACAGCTTACAGGCTGCATAAAGAATCTTGAGCTTCACTTTTTAAAAATATTTTGGGTGCCCGAATTTATACAAAAACCCATCCCCATCTAGCTTAGTCATAGCTTGTAGGTACGACGGGTACTTTTGATAATCCTGCATTAAAACTCTCATTGATTTGAACTGAAATGCCTTACAATATTGAAATATATCTGGACTAGCGATTCCTCCCTGTGGTTTCCCCCTACAAAGTTTCCTCCACGCAATTCCGGTAGCTTTAGCGGCCCAAATAAAACTAGTCAGATTTCCCTGTAATCTGTAAAACCAAGGGGCATATTAGCAAGACAGGCGATAAAATTATCGCCGTTTTAGCGGCAGGAAACTGCCGCTAAAGCGGCGATAATGGGCTTGCTAATATGCGTTATAGAATTCAATAGAAGCCCAGGTTAGATGTGCAGGACATCTAACCTGGGCTTCTATTGAATTCCATAACGCATATTAGCAAGCCCATTATCGCCGTTTTAGCGGCAGTTTCCTGCCGCTAAAACGGCGATAATTTTATCGCCGGTCTTGCTAATATGCCCCCAAGTTTTCTTAAATTCTAATGGTATACAAGCAAACAAAAAGGTAAATTTATGTAATACTGACATCTTCAAGATGTTTGACCTACCCAGAAAGGAGAGTGGAAGCCCTGCCCAGGATTTTAATAACCTCTTAGTCCACTTTCTACCTTCTCAAAATTCAGCCGCGCCACATCCTCTAAGTACTTGAAAAAATTAATTACAAGGTACCTTATTGAGTCCTTTACTAAAGGATTCTTACTCTGGGAATTCCACTCCATCACCTCGGTTTTTTGCCAGTTAATCTGGTAACCTGATACCTCCCCAAACTTGCCTATGATATCTGAAATTATTGGAAGTGAGTGACAAATTAGTTGTGAATACCATCAAGTCATCGGCATACAACGCCACCATCTTCTACCATCCCTGAAATACAAACGGGAGGATTTGATTGCTAGCTCTAAGCCTATTAGCAAGGGGTTCAATGTAGAGGGCAAAAAGAAGGGGGGAGAGAGGGCAGCCCGGTCTTGTACCTCTTGATATAATTATCTTCTGGGTAAGGTTCCCGTTTACCAGTATCCTGGCAGATGGATTCTTGTAAATTGCTCTTAGGACCCTGCCGAACTCTAAGCCTAGCCCACCCTTCTCCACTACTTTATGCAGAAAAGGCCATCCGACCCTATCAAAGGCCTTAGCTGCGTCAAATGTTAGTCGCCAAGGGGAGCCTGTTCTGAGTTGCCATATCAATTGCCCCAAGTAACTTGTGTGTTAGTTCGTGTATCTGCCTGCCCTTAATAAATCCCTTCTGATCCAGGTGTATCAGGTTAGTCCGCAACTTCTCCTAATCTCGCTGCCAAAATCTGAGTGAAGATCTTGTAATCACTGTTCAGCAGCGAGATTGGCCTATAAGATACGCAACACTCTGGATCTTTCCCTGTTTTATGCAGAGCACTCTCATCTTACATCTATCAATACAGGTATTTATATTGTTCAATCCCTTGTCCTCCCATTTTACAATGGCAATTTGCAATTTAGATTACAGTTTTGTGAACTAGGACACTTTTTTCACACACGTATCAAAAAGAATGGAAGTGTCTATAATCTTCCATATGTAGAATTTGACTTTAAAATAATCTTGCAAGATTGGCACCTGCAATGATTTGACACACTACACTTTTTACTGAGGGAGCCATCAATCAAAATATGTAACAACAAATCAAATTGTTGAGTGCCAAAGAGTGACTAATTTAAGTCAATATAATCCATAGTCGATTATAAATTTACAATGCGGAATAATGCGCACATACTTCTTGCACAGAAGTTCACATTGTAATGGAATCTATTTAAAACGTTTCACTCCTTTACTTTCAAAAACTTGTAGCTTGAAACCTTTATCGAGAAACAATTTGCTAAAAATAATTGAAAAACATTTGAAAAAAAATATGTTACAACCGTTTTTACAGCCTCTACATGGCTATGAATTTTACTTCTCCAATTACTGTGTCTTGCCTTGATGCGTCGGCATTTTCCTGTTTTGTCCATGAGGGACCTTAATTAAAAGTGGACTCTGGAGAGGGTTTTGAAGATACAGATATATCCCCGCAGAGACTTATATTACTCCTTCCCCCATGGATAGCTTCTCAATAAAAAAAAGCCAAGTACAGGGCACTTTGAGAGAACATAATGTTCGACCAATATAGACTGGTGTAATTGTTTTTAATGACATGAATGTATTTTTTCACATCGTTGTTTCTACTTACTTTATCACAAGTATTGTTTATTTGTGTTTTTGTAACTGCACTGGTAAATGATTTGTGTATCTTCTGAATGACATATTGAAAATGTGAAAGGTTGCATAAAATGTTATGTATAAGGCAAAGTGACTAAGCAGGATACAGTGACTAATTGCATTGCTCCTCAGTCTGCTGAAATAAATAGCAGCCTCAGAAACTGGTGGCCTGGTTAACCTTTTTTCTTCAAACTTTATCACGTCCTACCTGGCCCCCGAAACGGACGTAAACCCCTTTTTGATAACCCTGATAGAGTAAGAGGCGGTGGTCTCTGGGAACACTTTTTGAGCCAAGGTCTGTTAAATGTATTAGATATGACTGAATGAGGAAACTGTTCTTGAACTTTAGGAAGAAAAAAAGATGCTTTCAATTCCTTTCTTTATTATGGGCCATTTCCTGGATTTCAAATGCGATTTGAATAAATCAATTATTACTGATATTCCTCCAGGAGTCATTATAGCATCAAACTAAAATAGCGAATTACGAGGCAGGAACATGCTTGCTCACAACAATGAGGTAATATGTGGTTAAATTATTGAGTATAAATTGCCTCCTGCAGTTCGTCCAGGCCTGGATACAAAGCCACGTAGAAGCATGATAATTGTTTCCAAACTTTTCTGTTCGTGTTGACCTCTTGATATTTCCTGTGTGAACTGTTTCTCAAAAATATATATTACATTTTAGGAAACCTCCACCTTAGATTAATGTTGGGTTCAAGTCTTTTTAGTATTTGTTGGTTTTAAAACAATGCATAAAGTGTGAACATTACAAGAGAAGGCAAAAAAACCAAAAAATGCACAAAGTAAACTCTATTAGTTTGACTCAACCCACTATTTGTACTGTTTACAAAATTGACTGACGTACTGTTCATTAGTTTGCAGAGTCCTGTGAATCTTGTATTTATTGTGCAGCAAAGCAAAGATGGTTTACCTATATCTATTTAACCCCTTCGCTGCTAGGCCTTTCCCCCCCCTGTGCTAAGCCTTTTTTTGGCTATTTGGGGTAGTGCGCGCTTAGGCCCCTGTAACTTTTTGACCACATAAGGTATCCACGCCAAATTTGCGTCCTTTTCTTCCAACATCATGGGGATTGTAAAGGTACCCAGGGTTTGTGGATTCCCCTGGAGGGGTCCCAGAAATTAGTCAAAATACAGCAAAATTTTGGGTTTTTGGGAAAAATGCGAAAAAGGGCTGCAAATGAAAGCATCTGGGTTTTTCCCTGCAAATGGTATCAAAAAGGGTTTGTGGGGCTGAAATCACCATTTTCCCAGCTTTTAGGGAATGACAGACTTTTGTCAGAAAACCAACATTTTTACACAGTTTTGGCATTTTTCTGGGACATAGCCTATTTTTGCTATTTTTTGTGCTTTCAACCTCCTTCCAGTTAATGGTAGAAATGGGTATGAAAGCAATAATGGATCCTAGACAGCAATACATTTTAGAAAAGTAGACAAAATTCTGAATTCAGCAAGGGGTCATTTGTGTAGATCCATCAAGGTTTCTTTATAGAAACTAACAGTTAAATATAGGAAAAAGTGAAAATTAGTGGAAATAATCAGCCTTTTGTGTCAACGTTTTCACCTGTAACTTCTTCTAATTATGACAGCTCTTTGAAAGCAATATACCATTACATCCGCTGGACCTTACTGGTTGTGGGGATATATAGGACTTGTAGGTTCACAAAGAACCCGACGAACCCAGAGCCAATAACTGAGCAGCGTCTTGCAATGTTTTTTTATTATGTACCGGGTATATAGCAATTATTGTGGGAAAATGTATACACGGAAAAATCGGTATGAAAGACACCTATGTATTTCTGAAATGAGAACAAAATATAGAGTTTAGAAACAGTAGATATTTGCACATTTCCGAAATTGGGAATACTCATACTAGCATGAGAATTATCGGTCATTTTTTAAAATGACTTCTTTTTTACACAATGTCTTTCATTTGGAAGGCAGAATGCATCGAAAGTCAATAGGTAATAACAGTTGCTTTACAAATCTGAATTACCCCAAGTCTCCCGATAAAAATGGTACCTCACTTGTGTGGGTAGGCATAGTGCCCATGACAGGAAATGGCTCAAAACCCAACGTGAACACACCACATTTTCACAATGAAAAATTACCCTTTTTTTGCAAAGTGCCCAGCTGTAGTTTTTGAACCCTAGCTCTGCCGGCACCTAGGGAAACCTAGCAAACCTATACACTTTTGAAAACTAGACACCCAGGGGAATCCAGGATGGGGTGACTTGACTGCCTCACACCAGGTTCTGTTACCCAGAATCCCTTGCAAACCTAAAATTTTGTCAAAAAAACCACATTTTCCTCACATTTCTGTGGTGGAAAGTTCTGGAATTTGCGTGGATCCACGAATTTCCACCCACCCCGCGTTCCCCAAAGTCTTCCGAGAAAAATGCTACCTCACTTGTGTGGGTAGGCATAGTGCCCGCGACAGGAAACGGCACAAAACGCAACGTGGACACACCCAATCTCACAGTGAAAAATGACCCTTTTTTGACAAAGTGCCTAGCTGTAGTTTTTGAACCCTAGCTCTGCCGGCACCTAGGGAAACCTAGCAAACCTATACATTTTTGAAAACTAGACACCCAGGGGAATCCAGGATGGGGTGACTTGACTGGCTCCCACCAGGTTCTGTTACCCAGAATCCCTTGCAAACCTAAAAAATTGTCCAAAAAACACATTTTCCTCACATTTCTGTGATGGAAAGTTCTGGAATCCGCGTGGATCCACAAATTTCCACCCACCCCACGTTCCCCAAAGTCTTCTGAGAAAAATGGTACCTCACTTGTGTGGGTAGGCCTAGTGCCCGCGACAGGAAACGGCGCAAAACGCAACGTGTACACACCCCAATTTCACAGTGAAATATGACCCTTTTTTGACAAAGTGCCTAGCTGTAGTTTTTGAACCCTAGCTCTGCTGGCACCTAGGGAAACCTAGCAAACCTATACATTTTTGAAAACTAGACACCCAGGGGAATCCAGGATGGGGTGACTTGACTGCCTCTCACCAGGTTCTGTTACCCAGAATCCCTTGCAAACCTAAAACATTGTCCAAAAAAACAAATTTTCCCCACATTTCTGTGGTGGAAAGTTCTGGAATCTGCGTGGATCCACTAATTTCCACCCACCCCGCGTTCCCCAAAGTCTTTCGAGAAAAATGATACCTCACTTGTGTGGGTCGGCCTAGTGCCCGCAACAGGAAACGGCGCAAAACGCAACGTGGACACACCTCAATTTCGCAGTGAAAAATGACCCTTTTTTGGCAAAGTGCCTAGCTGTAGTTTTTGAACCGTAGCTCTGCCGGCACCTAGGGAAACCTAGCAAACCTATACATTTTTGAAAACTAGACACTCAGGGGAATCCAGGATGGGGTGACTTGACTGCCTCCAACCAGGTTCTGTTACCCAGAATCTCTTGCAAACCTAAACAATTGTCAAAAAAACACATTTTCCCCACATTTCTGTGGTGGAAAGTTCTGGAATCTGCGTGGATCCACAAATTTCCACCCACCCCGCGTTCCCCAAAGTCTTCCGAGAAAAATGATACCTCACTTGTGTGGGTCGGCCCAGTGCCCGCGACAGGAAACGGCGCAAACCACAACGTGGACACACCTCAATTTCGCAGTGAAAAATGACCCTTTTTTGGCAAAGTGCCTAGCTGTAGTTTTTGAACCATAGCTAGGCCGGCACCTAGGGAAACCTAGCAAACCTATACATTTTTGAAAACTAGACACTCAGGGGAATCCAGGATGGGGTGACTTGACTGCCTCCCACCAGGTTCTGTTACCCAGAATCCCTTGCAAACCTAAACAATTGTCAAAAAAACCACATTTTCCCCACATTTCTGTGGTGGAAAGTTCTGGAATCTGCGTGGATCCACAAATTTCCACCCACCCCGCGTTCCCCAAAGTCTTCCGAGAAAAATGGTACCTCACTTGTGTGGGTCGGCCTAGTGCCCGCGACAGGAAACGGCGCAAAACGCAACGTGGACACACCTCAATTTCGCAGTGAAAAATGACCCTTTTTTGGCAAAGTGCCTAGCTGTAGTTTTTGAACCATAGCTCTGCCGGCACCTAGGGAAACCTAGCAAACCTATACATTTTTGAAAACTAGACACCCAGGGGAATCCAGGATGGGGTGACTTGACTGGCTCCCACCAGGTTCTGTTACCCAGAATCCCTTGCAAACCTAAAAATTGTCAAAAAAACCACATTTTCCCCACATTTCTGTGGTGGAAAGTTCTGGAATCTGCGTGGATCCACAAATTTCCACCCACCCCGCGTTCCCCAAAGTCTTCCAAGAAAAATGGTACCTCACTTGTGTGGGTCGGCCTAGTGCCCGCGACAGGAAACGGCGCAAAACGCAATGTGGACACACCTCAATTTCACAGTGAAAAATGACCCTTTTTTGGCAAAGTGCCTAGCTGTAGTTTTTGAACCATAGCTCTGCCGGCACCTAGGGAAACCTAGCAAACCTATACATTTTTGAAAACTAGACACCCAGGGGAATCCAGGATGGGGTGACTTGACTGCCTCCCACCAGGCTCTGTTACCCAGAATCCTTTGCAAACCTAAAAAATTGTCAGAAAACCCACATTTTTCCCACATTTCTGTGGTGGAAAGTTCTGCAATCTGCGTGGATCCACAAATTTCCTCCCACCCAGCGTTCCCCCAGGTCTCCCGATAAAAATGGTACCTCACTTGCGTGGGTGGGTCAAGGACCCGCGACAGGCAAGGGCCCAAAAGCTATTGAGGCGACATCAAAATTACCTATCACAAACCAACCTGGTTTTGTATGGGGGGTCCCATGAGTTTTGGCCCGGGGCTCGGCAGCCATCTAGGGAAACCTACCTAACCCACACATTTCTGGAAACTAGACACCCGGGAGTCAAGCGAGGTATGGCTTGCGTGGGTCCCACATCATTATCCAACCCAGAATCCCCTGCAAACCTCAAATTTTGCTGAAAAATTCACTTTTTCTCACATTTCTGTGGTGGAAAGTTCTGGAATCTGCGTGGATCCACAAATTTCCTCCCACCCAGCGTTCCCCAGGTCTCCCGATAAAAATGGTACCTCACTTGTGTGGGTAGGCACAGTGGCTGCAACAGGAAATGGCCCAAATCGTACTCTGGAGACTTCAAAATTACCTATAGCAAAACTACCTGGTTTTGGGGGGCACCTGAGATTTTGGCCCCGGGCTCGGCGGCCATCTTGGGACAGTACCAAACCCAAACATTTCTGAAAACTAGACACCCGGGGAGTCCAATGAGGTATGGCTTGCCTGGATCCCCCAACGTTTTCCTACCCAGAATGCAATGCAAACCTTAAATTTAGCTGAAAAAACCACATTTTCCACATATTTTTGTGTGGAATCAGCGTGCCGGCACAAATGTCCTACCACCCAGCGTTCCCCTTCTTCTCCCGAGTAAAATGATACCTCACTTGTGTGGGTGTCCAAAGCAGAATTGTAGCGCTTAGACTTCTCGGTGCTATACTATAAATCCCTATGTTTTGGGCTCTTCCTAGCCACAGGCCTTTGGTCCACCCACACAAGTGAGGTATCATTTTACTCGGGAGAACAAGGGAACGCTGGGTGGTAGGACATTTGTGCCGGCACGGTGATTCCACCCAAAAATATGTGGAAAATGTGGTTTTTTCAGCTAAATTTAAGGTTTGCATGGCATTCTGGGTAGGAAAACGTTGGGGGATCCACGCAAGCCATACCTCATTGGACTCCCCCGGGTGTCTAGTTTCCAGAAATGTGTGGGTTAGGTAGGTTGACCTGGGGGAACGCTGGGTGGGAGGAAATTTGTGGATCCACGCAGATTCCAGAACTTTCCACCACAGAAATGTGAGAAAAAAGTGAATTTTTCAGCGAAATTTGAGGTTTGCAGGGGATTCTGGGTAGGATAATGATGGGGACCCACGCAAACCATACCTTGCTGGACTCCCCGGGTGTCTAGTTTCCAGAAATGTGTGGGTTAGGTAGGTTTCCCTAGATGGCTGCCGAGCCCCGGGCCAAAAACTCATGGGACCCCCATGCAAAACCAGGTTGGTTTGTGATAGGTAATTTTGATGTCGCCTCAATAGCTTTGGGCCCTTGCCTGTCGCGGGTCCTTGGCCCACCCACGCAAGTGAGGTACCATTTTATCGGGAGATCTGGGGGAACGCTGGGTGGGAGGAAATTTGTGGATCCACGCAGATTCCAGAACTTTCCACCACAGAAATGTGAGAAAAAGTGAATTTTTCGGCAAAATTTGAGGTTTGCAGGGGATTCTGGGTAAGAAAACTTTGGGGGATCCACACAAGCCATATCTCCCTGGAATCCCCCGGGTGTCTAGCTTTCAGAAATGTGTGGGTTTTGTAGGTTTCCCTAGATGGCTGCCGACCCCGGGGCCAAAAACCCAGGTAACCCCGTGCAAAACCAGGTTGGTTTGTGATAGGAAATTTTGATGTCACCTCACTAGGTTTTGGGCCCTTGCCTGTCGCGGGTACTTGACCCACCCACACAAGTGAGGGACCTTTTTCTCGGAAGTCTTTGGGGAATGCGGGGTGAATGGAATTTGGTGGTTCCACACAGATTCCAGAACTTTCCACCACAGAAATGTGAGGAAAATATGTTTTTTATACACATTTAGAGGTTTGCAAGGGATTCTGGGTAACAGAACCTGGTGGGAGCCAGTCAAGTCACCCCATCCTGGATTCCCCTGGGTGTCTAGTTTTAAAAAATGTACAGGTTTGCTAGGTTTCCCTATGTGCCGGCTGCGCTAGGGCCCAAAATACACAGGTAGGCATATTGCTAAAAACAAATCCGTTCCTAGTCGGCTTTCTGCCACCCTGGGGGGATATCGGGGTGGGGTTGCCTCGATATGCCCCCAAGGGGGCAGAAACACTGTGGCTATTTTTTGGGGGGTAGGGGCATTGGTATGCCCATTCTGGCCAGCACCCACCCCCACACATAAAAAAGCCAGCGTAATCGTTGGCATCTAGTGGGCTTTTTGCCCCCCTGGTGGGGGCAGATTGGGGGCTACTGCTCCATCTGCCCCCCAGGGGGGGCAGGAAGGCTGTAATTTTTGCGGGGAGGGGATGGGGGCATGGGCATGCCCGTTTTGGGCAGCCCCACCCTAATTCAAATTTGCCCCAAAAAACTCCCTGGCGTCTAGTGGGCTTTTTGCCCCCTCGGCGGGGCAGATGGGGAGCTAATGCCCCCATCTGCCCCCAGGGGCAAAAGCCCACTAGATGCCGGGAGTTTCAGGCAAGTTTAATTAGGGTGGGGGCTGCACAAAACGGGCATGCCAATGCCCCCACCCTAATTAAAATTTGCCCAAAAAAGCCCTGAGCGTCTAGTGGGCTTTTGCCCTCGGGGGGCAGATTGGGGGCTACTGCCCCATCTGCCCCCCAGGGGGGGGGGGGCAGGAAGGCGGTAATTTTTGCGGGGCGGGGATGGGGGCATGGGCATGCCCGTTTTGGGCAGCACCCACCCTAATTCAAATTTGCCCCAAAAAAATCCCTGGCGTCTAGTGGGCTTTTTGCCCCCCCCCCCGGCGGGGCAGTTTGGGGACTAATGCCCCCATCTGCCCCCCAGGAGTCCACTAGACGCCAGGGAGTTTTTTGGGCAAATTTTAATTAGGGTGGGGGCTGCCCAAAATGGGCATGCCAATGCCCCCACCCTAATTAAAATTTGCCCCAAAAAATCCCTGGCGTCTAGTGGGCTTTTTGCCCCCCCGGGGGGGCAGATTGGGGGCTTCTGCCCCATCTGCCCCCCCAGGGGGCAGGAAGGCTGTAATTTTTGCGGGGAGGGGGTGGGGGCATGGGCATGCATATTTTGGGCAGCCCCCACCCTAATTCAAATTTGCCCAAAACAAATCCCTGGCGACTAGTGGGCTTTTTGCTCCCCGGCGGGGCAGATTGGGGGCTAATGCCCCCATCTGCCCCCAACGTGCGCGCTGATCCTCATGACACAGAAACCAGGGAGGGGGCCTCGGGAGCTGGGGAAGCTCTTCCCCAGCTCCCAAGGTCACAGGGGTGAAATAGAAATCCCTCTGCTGTCTGCAGCAGAGGGATTTCGTGCCCCTGGCCTCATGACGGAATGGTTCCGTCATGAGCACAGGGGCACCGATGCTCATGATGGAACCATTCCGTCATGAGCATCGAAGGGGTTAAAGGTCCACATTGAAAATTACATTTTCATATTTTTAAATTACAGATCTCTCAAATTAATCACTATTCACTTCTCACTGTATGAATCTTTTCACTCACATAATTATCTATAATTCAGTCTTGTTTTTCAAACGGTTTTTGTATATAATATCAGGAGTTCTATAATAACTGGTTAAAAAACAATTGTACAACCAGTAGTCCTTATTTATGAAAATTATGACTATATGTTGGAAGGTGGTTTATTAGCAGGTGCAAGTAGGTACCCTCAACTCGTTATAACACCACAGTCACCACTCAAGTTCTCAATAAATGAATCCTGGCTCAACCCTTGGTAGCTTGGCTGCGAGCAGACAGGCTTAACTTAGGAAACAGGTGAGTAAAGCATTTAAAAACATCTACACATTAAATAAGTAAGACACAACACACAATAAAAATCCAACACCAATTTATACACATAGGAAATATTGTTATGATTAAAATGACACAAAAATCCAATGTAGGGGGCCAGATATATGAATGTTTAAAGAATAAATACTTTCTGGTGCTTAAAAGCCAAAAGCCTCAATTTGGTACATCTGGTCACGCTTGACAGGGACACAATCAAAGTTTCAGGGAACCGCGATGGAGCATAGGTTAGATACAATGAGTGGTAAGGCCCGGTCGCGTTTTTACCTTCTGACCTAGTCAAGTGAAGTCTCTTTTTTTGAGCTTTTTCTCTCAACGTCCAGCGGGTTTCCTCATCATGCCGTCTTGAAGTTCGACGATGCCAGCTTGGCTCAGCACGAATCCTTGGTCAACTCCTGGAAATCTTGTTGATGAAGTAAAGCTCTGGAGCTTCAGCAGGGCAAACCAGGATCTCAGGCCGAGTCGCAGTTCGACATCGTCGGCTTGACTCTCGACGTCAGGTCGGTCAACTTATGGATCTTTTTGGCAAAAATTCTCCGAATGATTTCAAACTTCTGGATCTTCTTCAAGAAGGTCCTTTTGGGCTCCTGAAGAGTCCACAGCACCAATCTAAAGTTCCATATTCTCTGAGTTGCTTTTTGCGAAGTTGTGACTATAAGACCCACAATGCACCTGGCCAAATCCTTAAAAGTCCACTGAATGATGTCCAGCTGGGTTCTTCTTAGCGGAGATGATGCAGGTGGAGCTTTGTTAACCTGTTGCTTTCAGGGAGCCCACTCTCAGTCAGGTCAAGTCCTTGTTTTGCTGAAGCCCAAAGTGTGCAGCAGGTGCAGTACTTAGGAGTGCAGTCTTCTTGGTGCAGGCCAGAGGTTCAGCAGGGCAGTCCTTCTTCTTCTTGTTCCTTCCAGCAGGTATCTGAAATGCTGGCCAGCTCTCCCATATTTATCCAGGCTTCCAGACTGGCAAGCAGGGGGCTCCCCTGACAAATGGGGTGCTGGGTGCCACCCTCAATGATGACCACTTTCCCTGAAGTGTTGCAAATTTGTGTCCCAGAAAGCACTCTTTCATAAAATCCAAAATTGAGAAAACCTCTCCTGGAGCTTAAGGTCTGGGTAACCCAACCTATAGGTGTGGCTAACTTTCCCTAACACTCCCCTTACAGCCCCGCTGCTAATTCAATTACAGGGGCTCCCATCGGGATGGGGTGCAGGAAGTGGGGTGGGCCTGGGTCCTGTCCTACGTGTCTTTCTCTCTTTGAAGACCAGTTTGGCTACTCAGCCTGCCTTTTTCTCTGCATCTTGCAGATCTCCTCCCACCAGATGTCTATTTATTTCCTTTCAGGCCAATTCACACCTCATCAGAGCAGTTTGGCTCACTCTGTCAAAGGCTGGCTAATCAGGAGAGGTTGCTCTAGAGCTGGATTTCAGGCGTATCAGAAAAGCAAGTTCTATAACTTCTTTTCTTTCATAGTTATAGTAAATCTAATCTTGGCAAGTTGTTGGATTTATTCTAACTATTAATTAGACACTTTGAATAATTATTTTAGCTCACCCTTGTCAATAGTTAGACCTTATTAAAGTTTAATAAAGCCTTCCCATGTTAGCCTAAGGAGCTACTGCACTGCAATGACGAAAAACGAAATTGGCAGTTTTTCCGTCACCAGGGCTTATAAAAAATCTTTCATAATATCCTTGCTTATTTTAACATTGCACCCTATCCTTGGGGCCCTTAGGGCAGACCTTAGGGATGACGTATATGTAAGAATAGCGTAGTGTAAAACTTTGGAAGTACCTTTAATTCCAAAGTCGAATTGAACATAGTTTTATTTGGAAAGCAGCCTTCAAGGCAAGGCAGTCTTTTAAAATGACAACAGGCACCACAGCAGTGCACACTTAAGTGCATTGTATGTACTGAACCTCTAAACCTACATACCCTACCATATACTGGAGGCTTATAGGCAAGTTGTCAAACCAATTGTAATTACACCTAATTGTCTTGTACCTTTTAAACTAAACCCTGGCCCTGGGACTGGTTAGCAGAGTCCAGTGCACAATCAGAGTCAGTAGCCACCAATATCAGTCAAAAGATGGGGGTGATCAAGTCAAAAGTATGTATTTTCCATACAGCCCCTCCCCCGCAGGCAAAAGGTGATGGGTAACTAACCTACACCCTGGTAGTCCTCATCAGCTAAGTGGAAAAACTTGGAAAGTCCATCTGCATTGGCATGGGCAGTAGTCCCAGGTTTGTGTTCCACTGTGCAGTCCATCCCTTATAGGGAACTGCACCACCTCAACAGTTTAGGATTCTTCCCTTCATCTGCATGAGCCATCTGAGAGGCCTGTGGTCAGGTTGAACACAGAAGTGAGTACCAAACAAGTATAGTCTCAGCTTCTTTAGGGTCTAGCCCACAGCAAAGGCTTCCCTCTCAATGTCACTCCGTCTTTGTTCTCTGGGGAGTAGTCGCCTGCTAATAAAGGCAACTGACTGATCTAGGCCCTCCTCAATTACTTGTGACAACACTGCCTCTATCTCTTGTTCTGAAGCATCTGCCTGAACTACAAATTTCTTTGTGTAGTCAGGGGTCAGTAACACTGGTGCTGAACACATAGCCTCCTTCTGAGTGTCAAAGGCCTTTTGACATTCTGGGGTTCACATGACCTTTTTGGACTTCTTTTTAGAGGGGAGTTATGTCAGGGGAGTCACAATGGTCCCATAGTTCTGAACAAGCCTTCTGTAATACGCAGTCAGGCCAAGAAAGGCCCTAACCTTTGTCTGGGTTTTAGGAGCCTCCCAATCCAGAATGGTCAGAATTTTGGGTTGGAGAGGATTGTACATGGCCTCCGCCTACAACGTGGCCCAGGTACTCCACTGAACTCTACCCTATCTAGCACTTGCTGGCCTTGATAGTCATGCCCACCTGCTGCAGGACCTGAAGCACTTGCTTCAGGTGAACAGGCGATCCTCCCAGGTGGAACTCTATACAGCTATATCATCAAGAATGTTTCCAACTGTTAGACCTGGCATATCTGGGCGTGATTACCCTTGACTTTTTGCCTCTATCTCCTTTGTTTTTAGATGCTTTGGGTACTTTGCCACTGCTGATCAGTGTCAAAGTACAAGGGTTCCCTATGTAAAGTACAATGGTAATTGGTTGGCCATGATTGGTATGTTTGCCTTACTAGTAAAAGTCCCTAGTGATGTGCACGGTGTGTGCAAGGGCTAGTAATGCAAAGGCGCGCAGAGAAGGGAACTCAGGCCTTCAGTGTAGGGCCTGCGCGCAGTTTGCTAAGTTAGCATGTTGTCCTGACAAATGCAACCGCTTGTCAGGCCTTACTTTCCCTTTTGCGTACACTTTGGGCACCCTTGTGGTAGATCCCGGGTAACCCCTGGGAAGGGTGCAGTGTAGGTAAAAGGCAGGACATATACTGAGGTGTGTGCTATGTCCTGACAGTGAAAAAACACTCCATTTCGTTTTCACTGGTGAAAGGCCATAGGACAGAATGGGGGAGGCTGGGTAGGGTGTTTTGTTGGCCTAGTTTCCTATAAGTTTATAATGGAGAGGTGAAGTTTAGCATGTATGAACTCACAGTGTCATAACACATCTTTCTATGAAAGTGGTTTTGTCACTGTGTGTACAGAAACCACTCTTTTAGAAAGTGGCTGAGTTTTGTGCTTTAAGCATTTCTGTGTGTCTCTGCTGAATGTGGATTGACTGTCTGGATCTGAGATGGGAGGGGGTGAGATGGCACCTGGCTGACCTGCATCTGGAGAGTATGCGAGGAGAGGCCCCGGGAGGTGAAGAGGCCTGGGTTGCAGCTATAAAACAATTGACCCATCTCCTGCTGAGTGATTAAGGGTCCAGTCCCCCAGTATCAAAGGGAGAAAGGTGACACTGGGAGGGAGACACCCAGAACTGATTTAGGCAGGGGTCAGGGACCCCTGAGCACAACAAACTTCAAAGACATGAAGGGGTATAACTAAGAGAACTGAAACCCCTAGAATTTGGTGTAATTTTGAATGGCAAAATGGACAGGTCGAGTCTGCAAAGGCTTTGACCTCTTTCGTGGTCAAGAAGAACCTCTGCCAAGGAAGAAGTTGCTGAAGAGACTGCTGGATAGGACTGATCCTTGCTTTGTGATCTGGGGCTGGCCTGCAGTTTGTAGCTTTTACTCAGGAAGAGACTGAAGGGACATTGCAGTGGGTGGTGTCCCCCCCTTCTTGAACAGGACTGTGCTTTGTGCTGTGTCCTGAACCCTGAGGGCCTGAGGTGAGCTGGCTCCCTGTTTGGAAACACAGGAACATAAAAGTTTCCAGAGAAGTCCCAAGCAACGCGGTGTGCGCGTGTTTTTGCAGCTTGAGACCCTCAGAAGTTGTGCCTTGTGATCGTGGGCACACAGGAGTAAACTGAGTCTCAGACGCGCAGGGTGCGTGTCGAGGTGCAAGTCGAGGCGTTGGTGAGGAGTGCCTGGTCGTTGTGTGCACCGGGAGACGAGGTGAGACTCGGACGCGCAGGGTGCGTGTCGTGGTGCAAGCCGAGGCGTTGGTGAGGAGCGCCTGGTCGTTGTGTGCACCGGGAAAAAAAGTGAGTCTCGGGCGCGCAGGGTGCGTGTCGTGGTGCAAGCCAAGGCGTTGGTGAAGAGCGCCTGGTCATTGTGTGCACCGGGAGAAGAAGTGAGACTCGGACGCGCAGGGTGCATGTCGAGGTGCAAGCCGAGGAGTGGTGACGATCGCCTGGTCATCGTGTACACCAGAGAAGAGGCGAGTCTCGGTCGCGCAGAGTGCGTGTCGCGGTGCAACCAGAGGCGCTGGTGAGATTGCCTGGGTAGCGTGTGCACCGAAATCGAAGTAAGTCTCCACAAGTGCTGAGGGCGGGTCTTGGTGTCCACTGAGACCACCGGAAGGAGGGCCAGGTCATTGGGCCCTCGGAGTGCAACAGTAGCGGCCCGGTCCGGCAGTCCCGGAGGAGCGGAGTCGCCGGCCCGAGCTCGCCGTGCCCATTGACAGAGTTCTGGATCAAGGCCCAGGTTGCTGAAGGAGAGAAGAAGAGTGGGGTTGCGCCCCCCAGGTAACGTGGATCACCACCTGGGGTGGGGTGCGGGCTCGGAGGGACACTCTCTCGGCCTCTCGCTCCTGGCAGCTGCGTGAGCCTGTTGCTTCGGCTCGGATCGAGGCCCGTGCTGGCCCAAGGAGGGGCAGTACTGGGGCCAGAGTGAGAAGCGGTACTTTTGTGTCATCATTAATCCATGTCGGGGGCAATTGTTAACGGAGCACCTAGACTGTCGTATTACACTTTGCATTATTGCTGCTAACGAACTATCGAACTGTCGTATGACTCCTGACTCTATTTGTGCCTAACGAACTACATGCTGGGTGCGCTACGTACTGCGTTATTTCCCTTGCAGAGTGCATGATTGTAAGCGTGGTGCATTGCATTATTTCTTCATCGCACAGTACCTGATTATAACGTGGCGCATTGCATTATTTCTTCAGTGCACAGTACATGATTGTAGCGTGACGCATTGCTTTGTTTCTTCCTTGCACAGGGCATGCTGGTGGTGATACGCATTGCATTATTCCTTCTATTGCAAAGTACATGACTGTGGCGCTACGTATGGCATTGTTTCTCGATTGCACAGTTCAGGAGTATATCGTTACGCATTGCAGTATTTCGTTTCTTTTGCAACGTGTGTGATTCTAGCAATACGACCTACCTAACCTTTTGGAAATGGTTAGAAGTCAGCTTAACTGTTGGTTAGAAGCGGTGGTTGGGATTAGAACCTACCAATCCACCGGAAGAAATACTACCCATTATTATATGTTGGTTTTGTATCGTGTGGTCATATCGTATATCTTCTTGTATAAAGATTATACTCGTTTTATAAAAACTCGTGTGGAGTCTATTTGTGGTGACATCATTGGGTTGCTGTGAGTGTGGTTGCACATACTGTACACTCGTGCCTTGGAGATAAGCCTGGCTGCTCATGCCAAGCTACTAAGGGGGTGAGCAGGGCTATCTCAGATGGTGTCCTTACTTAGCCTAACGTTGAAACGAGGGGTCCGGATCTCGCACCCGGCAACAGCGGTGTGGGACAGGGACTCCCGCCTCCAGCATTTGGTGGCGGCGGTGAGGGATAAGGACCCCCACTTCCAACATTTTGGCGGCAGAGCGGTGGGATTCGATCCTAATGTAAATTAAACGTGTATGTGCAAAATCACTCACAGTAATTGGTGTTCATCATAAATTGATCGCAGACCACGACGCAACCACATATTGTGTTTTTGGAATTGTTGGCTCTATTGTTGAGTAACCTTTAAACCACACATCATGTCTCAGGGAGAGAGCCAGATAGCCGGTGAGGCTGAGGCTGCAGAATTAGAGTTTAACATTGAGGCACTGTTTTCCTACAAGGTTGATCAAGGTTGAGGAAATTCTGCAGAGCTGTGGGATGTCCCATGAAGGGTAGCGCCAAGAAGGAGGAGCTGCAAAGGGCCTGGTGGGAAGCCAAAGAGGCTCAGGAGACGGGGGATGTTGAGGTGGATGAGGATGACCCAGGGAATGGATTTGGTCCACAGGATTTGCCAGTGGAGAGACCAGCCGCAGGGGCTGGTAGTAGCCATTCAGGGAGGAGTTTTTCACCAGAGGAGTTGGAGGAAAACCAAAGGGTCAGACTGCATGAGTTGGAGGTGTTAAAACTTAAAACTCAAGCAGAGGAGAGCAGGAACGCTCTCGCGTTGGAAGAGAAACGGATTCTCTTCGCTCATGAGTTAAGCATGAGGGAACTGGACATTAAGGGTAAACAAACAGAGTCCAGTTCGAATGGTGGCAGCGCACCACCAGTGCCAGGAGGGAAGGTGTACATTCCCAAGGATTTAGTGCGAGATTACCAGAGGGGTGATGACATTTATGCGTGGTTCACGCCATATGAGATCGCACTGAGGATGAATGAGGTGCCTGAAAAGCATTGGGGGCGGGCCTATGGAAACACTTTGAGGCTTCGGGGAGGGACGTTCTATCACCCTTAGAGAGGGCGGGAACCCTCACCTACGCCAACATGAGGGAGGCTTTATGCCTCCGGTATGGGCTCACTCCTGAACAATACCGGCAGAAGTTCAGGACCTCCAAGAAACTAGAATCCCGTACTTGGGTAGAATGTGTGAATGAGTACACCCGGGCACTGGATGGTTGGATGCTTGGCAGCAAGGTCAATGATTTTAAGGGCTTATGCGATTAAATCAGTTGGGAGCACTTGAGTAGTCTGTGTGTTCCAGAGCTGCGCCAGCATCTATTGGATAGTAAGCTGGCTGATCCCATTAAGCTTGCTGAGGAGGCGGACCGCTGGACTAGTACCCGGGTCCACAAGGGGATTGGGAGTACCCATGCTAAGGGTGTGCAGGGTCCCCCGCCGAGGGTGGGGGAGGACAAGGGTAACCACAAGGAGTCCCCTAAAGGGCCCCAAGGTAGTTCCCCCAAGAAAGGGTCCCCGTCTCCCAAGGCCAAGAGGGCCTGGGCCTCCAAGGGCAAGAAGGAGCCCCGAGGTCCTCCTACGTGTTACTTCTGTAAAGAAGTGGGTCATATTTCCCCTAAATGCACCAAAAAGTCATCTGCACCCACTGGTGCTCCAACACTTGGTTTAGTGAGTGTAGCGTTGGGGGAGGAATTGAGTCCTTGGAATGGGGAGGAGCAAGCAATTATGACCCTGGTCTCCTTAGGAGATCGAGAGATGGTTCAGGAAATCCCTCTGCCTGAGAACACTAGAAAATACAGGCAGTGGGTGACCATCAATGGACGGAGGGTGGAAGCTCTGAGGGACACCGGAGCCAGTTTGACATCTGTCAGGTGTCAGTGGGTGTCTGAAGAGCAAGTAATTCCCGATGTGCTTCACCCTGTAATATCAGCAGACAATTCAGTGCGCCTCTGCAAGGTGGCGCTGGTTCCCTTTGAATGGGGAGGGGTCTCAGGTTCTTTGAAGGTTGTTGTAAGTCCGTTCATGCCTGTAGACTGTCTGCTAGGGAATGACCTGGAGAGTTCCCCCTGGAAGGAGGTGGAGCGCCAGGTGCATTTGGAGATGTTGGGTCTACCTGAGTGGGCTTGTGTGACCACTCGGTCTATGGTAGCCAGTAAAGGTAATCATGGGAACCTGGAGCCTGAAACAGTGGCCCAGGTGCCTGCCAGTAAGAGAAGAGGCAGGGGGCTTGGGAAACCGGCCCCCACAGTTCCCACGGTGCAGGAGGAGGCACCCTTTGAGGGGGATGCCCTGGAGCCTACGGGGGAACAAGTGGCTGAACTGGGGGACCTACCCGGGCTGACCGAATGGCAGCAGGAAGGGGGGCCCTCCAGGGAGGAATTCTGTGAGGAGCAGAAGAAGTGCCCTTCTCTTGTGGGTTTGCGGCAGCAGGCAGCAAACCAGGCAGCAGGTGATCCGCCGGGATCACACTTGATTTACTGGGAAAACGATCTCCTGTATAGTGAGCCAAAGGTGGCTGAGTCTGGGTCAGCCCGGGTGCTGGTGGTACCCCAGCGCTTCAGAGCCTTCCTATTGGGGTTGGCTCATGATGTACCTTTGGCGGGACATTTGGGGCAGGACAAGGCCTTTGAGCGGCTTGTCACCCACTTCTACTGGCCCCAGATGCGCAAGAGTTCTGATACTCATTGCAGGACCTGTCAGACTTGTCAGGCAAGTGGTAAGAGTGGAAGGAAGCAAAAGGCTCCCCTCCAACCTTTCCCTGTGGTCAGCGCACCCTTTGAGAGGGTGGGCATTGACATTGTGGGGCCTCTGGATCCCAAGACAGCCATGGGCAACAGGTTCATCCTGGTCTTGGTGGACCATGCCACCCGGTACCCGGAAGCCATCCCTCTCCGGACGGTGACGGCCCCCGTGGTGGGCCGTGCACTGATGGGGATTTCCTCCCATGTGGGGTTTCCCAGAGAGGTGGTGTCCGACAGGGGTACTAATTTCATATCGCGGTATATGAAATCTCTGTGGAAGGAGTGCGGGGTAACTTACAAGTTCACCACCCCTTACCACCCCCAGGGTAATGGTTTGGTTGAGAGGTTTAACCGGACCTTGAAGGGCATGATTATGGGTCTGGAGGAACCCATGAGGCGTAAGTGGGGCGTCCTCTTGCCATGCCTGCTGTTTGTCTATAGGGAGGTGCCACAGAAGTCATTGGGGTTCAGTCCCTTTGAGCTCCTGTATGGGCACCCGGTCAGAGGACCCTTGAGTTTGGTGAAGGAGGGCTGGGAGAAGGCTCCTAGTAAACCCCCCCAGGATGTATACAGTTACATGCTGGCCTTCAGGAACCAAACTAGGCGTTTCAGGCAGCTCGCTCAGGCGAACCTGGAAGCCAGCCAGGAGGATATGAAACGATGGTACGACCAGAATGCCACTCTGGTCGAGTTTCAACCTGGGCAGAAAGTGTGGGTAATGACGCCAGTGGAGCCTTGTGCGCTCCAGGACAAGTGGACTGGGCCTTATGAGGTGGTGGAGCGCTGGAGCGAAGTGACCTACCTGGTGGACTTACAGTCTCCGAGGAATCCTTTGAGGGTTCTCCATGTGAACCGCCTCAAACCACACGTTGAGAGGTCTGAGGTGACCATGCTCTTGGCTACAGATGACGGGGCGGAAGAGGAGAGTGAACCCCTTCCGGACCTCCTGTCAGCCAAGGAGAAGGATGGGTCAGTGAATGGGGTGTACCTCTCGCCTACCCTGACCCCGGAACAGCGGAGGGACTGTCGCCAGGTACTGGGTCAGTTCGCCTCCCTGTTTTCCCTGACCCCAGGTGTCACCAAATGGTGCATCCATGATGTGGACACTGGAGACAGTCTGCCTGTAAAACAGACATTTTACAGGGTAGCTGGTAAGGTCAGGGCCAGCATCAAGGAGGAGGTTTCCAAGATGCTAGCACTAGGGGTGATTGAGCCATCCAGCAGCCCCTGGGCCAGTCCAGTGGTCCTTGTGCCAAAAGCTGCTGCGCCGGGTGCCACTCCTGAACTTCGGTTCTGTGTGGATAACCGTGGGCTCAATGCGGTGACTAAGACTGACGCACACCCCATCCCCAGAGCTGATGAGCTCGTGGATCGGCTGGGCGCTGCCCGGTACCTCAGTACATTTGATTTGACATCGGGGTACTGGCAGATTGCCTTGACCGAGGGGGCCAAGGAGAGGTCAGCGTTCTCAACGCCAGAGGAGCACTACCAGTTCAGGGTTATGCCCTTTGGGTTGAAGAACGCCCCTGCCACCTTCCAGAGACTGGTTAACCAGGTGCTGAGTGGGCTGGAGGAATTCAGCGCCGCTTACCTGGACGACATTGCAGTGCTCAGCTCCAGTTGGGAGGAACATTTGCAACATCTCTGTGAAGTATTAAAGGCCTTGCAGAGGGCAGGCCTAACTATCAAGGCAAGTAAGTGCCAGATAGGGCTGGGTTCCGTGGTGTACTTGGGACACCTGGTGGGGAGCGGCCAGGTGGTGCCCCTACAGGCAAAATTTGATACCATCCTGGCTTGGGAACCCCCAAGACCCAGACAGGAGTGAGGGCCTTTCTAGGACTCACTGGGTATTACAGACGGTTCGTGAAGGGGTATGGCACCCTCGTTGCCCCCTTGACGGAACTGACGTCCAAGAAACAGCCCAAAAAGGTGGTCTGGACTGATGCCTGCCAGACCGCCTTTGATGCCCTCAAGACTGCCATGTGCACAGCACCCGTGTTACGCGCCGGATTTCTCCAGAGAGTTTATAGTGCAGACAGATGCTTCCGAGCATGGGGTGGGAGCAGCACTCTCACAACTGAACAACGAGGGCTTGGACCAACCCGTAGCTTTCATTAGCAGAAGGCTACTTCCCAGGGAACAGAGGTGGAGTGCAATTGAACGGGAAGCTTTTGCTGTGGTCTGGGCGCTGAAGAAGTTGAGGCCCTACTTGTTTGGGACTCACTTCCTGGTTCAGACCGACCACAGGCCCCTCAGATGGTTGATGCAGATGAGGGGTGAGAACCCAAAACTGTTGAGGTAGTCCATCTCCCTACAGGGGATGGACTTCACGGTGGAACACCGTCCGGGAACAGAACACGCCAATGCTGATGGTCTGTCCAGATTTTTCCGCCTTAGTGATGAGAACTCCCATGAGGGTGGGTAGTTCCCCCCACTTTTCGGCTGGAGGGGACGCGTGTTAGACCTGGCATATCTGGGTGTGATTACCCCTGACTTTTTGCCTCTATCTCCTTTGTTTTTAGATGCTTTGGGTACTTTGCCACTGCTGATCAGTGTCAAAGTACAAGGGTTCCCTATGTAAAGTACGATGGTAATTGGTTGGCCATGATTGGTATGTTTGCCTTACTAGTAAAAGTCCCTAGTGATGTGCACTGTGTGTGCAAGGGCTAGTAATGCAAAGGCACGCAGAGAAGGGAACTCAGGCCTTCAGTGTAGGGCATGCGCGCAGTTTGCTAAGTTAGCATGTTGTCCTGACAAGTAGCCCTAACCTCTCGCGACTCCAGTGCCTTGGGCGTGTGGGTCCATTTGAGGGGCACACTTGTTTCTTTTGGGATCCCCTGATTGCTCGGGGCCTGCCCTGACTCCCCTGCTTGTGGTGAGCCCCCTGGACCTTGCTGGTCCCGACGTTGCTCCTTCTTCACTTCCTGCATTGGTTGCATTTTCCAAGGCTTGTTGGTGCTCCCACCGGACACCGACCCCTCAGCACTCGACATCCTTAGTGGGACAGCTTGTGCCCAGCTCCTGGTCCTCCTCAGCGTCGCCTGGTCCTCACAGCTGCAGAGTCAAGGTCATCGTAACCCATCCTGCAACACCCGACATCGGGGGACATTCGTCTTTCAAGTCTCCTGGTCACTCCTGAGTGATATAGACTCTGTCCCCTCTGCTTGCAGGTACCTCTCATCTAAAATCCACCTTCATAATCCACAGGACACTTTCTCCTTCTCCAGCAGCGGAACTTTCCTGAAGTCCTCCATTGGATTCGACAGTGGTTTCTGACACCACTTCACACGTATGCACCTGGCTACCCTGGTGTAGGTATCGTGGGTACTAGGGTATCCACAGGTGGGGTGGTTCTCCAACCTTCTGTCTTTCATGGGGTTTCTTCAGGGTCCACTGGGAAGGGTCCTTAATCTTTAAAAATCCAACAGCGACTTACACGTAGACTTGTACGAAGCACGAGCTCTCCGTGGGGTTCCTTGTCACTCACCTTGGGTGGTTCCTTGGGTCCCCAGCACTTCTACGTCCTCCCGACATTGTCTTGACCCGAGTCGTGGTTCTTATACCACTTTCTTAGCATATGGTTTGGTCCCCCCTTGGGGCCCACTGTGTATTTTGAGCTATTTACTGTATTTCTATGCAAAGTATTGTCTGCATTATGTTAATCTCCGTGTAGGAGATATCCAAACGTATTAGAGAGTATTATATAATAAATACATATTTTTATAAATAACTTATGTGGTTCTTTTTCACTTAATCTATACTATAAGATTGCATTCTGGTAAAACAAGCTGCTTTACACTCCTTCTGGACTAAGCCTGAAGGCTGCTCTCCACAGCTACCACTTAGAGAGCTTTCTAAGATTGTCTAAGACCTCTTAAATCACCATAAGGGTTGTCTGGACTGGTGCAGGGTGCCCACTTACATAAGTGAACATCATATACCAGGCCAGCTTCTCACATTGGTGTGCAGCGGTTGGGATTCAAGCCTGCATTGTTTTACCAGATAAATCTTTGTGTTGATTAATTGAAAAAACATCACTAATACTAGGCACATATAATACAAGCTTAGAATAGTAAGTTCTACTGAATTTAGGGTTGAGTAAGCCAAGGGTCTAGCACACCCTTTCTCCAACCTCAGAGAATTTAGTTCCCACTAGGTTAGGTAGGTGCAGCACCATACCACACTTAGTATGTCTTCTAAAGGAGATGCCAGTGGATCTCTGACTGCTAGATACAGTGAGCTTTCGTTCCAAGAATTGAAAGCCCTGTGTGCCGCTAGAAAGTTGAAGACAGGGAAAGGTGCCAACACCCAACGCCTCCTAGAGACATTACTGTTAGATGACCTCCAGAAAACTAGTGGGTCAGATGAAAAGGAGAAAATGGGTGGGCAAGGGAATGAAGATAGGCCCGAGGGGGAGCACCCCTATGACCTGGAATCTAACCCTGACCAGGAGGAGCCTAATGACTCCTACCTAGAAAATACAGAGCTTCCAGAGGATACAGCAGCTGGGCCAAATGGAGCCCCCTTTGTTCCTCCTGGGAGGGTGCAGAGTAGACCAAGGAGGTCTAGATCCTCCTCTGCAGAATTGAATGCCTCAGGACAGACAGTAGGGACCTCCATATCTAGAAAGAGGGAGAACTCTTTGAATAGGGAATACTAACTTCTTGAACTTGATAAAGTTAGGCTTAGGCTCAGGCAAGAACAGTTGGCCCTTGACAAAGAGTCCCTAGAAGCCCAGAGAGCAAGGAAGAAATTGGGACTAGAGTCCCATGGTGGCAACAACAAGGTCCCTATAGTTAGAGAAACGTCTTTTGATCATAGGAACCTGAACAAGATAGTCCCTCCGTACCATGTTGGGGATGACATCCACAAATGGATAACTACTTTGGAAAGGGCCTGTAAAGTTCAGAGGGTCCCCCAGGAGCAGTGGGCAGCTATCTTGTGGCTCTCCTTTGCTGACAAAGGTAGAGATAAGCTCCTCACTGTTAGATAAGAGGATGCTGATAATTACTCAGTTTTGAAAAGTGCTCTCATTGATGGGTTTGACTCAACCACTGAACAATACAGGATTAAGTTCAGAGACACCCAGAAAGCACAAACCCAGGACTGGGTAAATTTTGTGGATAGTGCCACAAAGGCTCTGGAAGGTTGGCTACATGGCAGCAAAGTGCATGACTACTTAGGATTGTACAATTGGATTATGAGGGAGCAGTGCTTTATAATTGTTAGAACCAGCTTTTGCACCAGTACCTGGTGGACTCAGATCTGACTTCGCCCCAAGAATTGGGAAAGAAGGCAGACAAATGGGTCAGAACCAGGGTTAAACAGAAGAATCAGGGTGGTGGTGGTGACCAGAAGAAAGATACTTCTAAATCCCAAGAGAAAGGTGGGGATGAGTCTAAAGAGAAGTCCTCTGAAGGCCCCCAAAAGTCCTTCTCTGGGGGTGGGTCCCAAACTCCTGCTTCCCCTGGAAAGAAACCTTATTGCTTTGTTTGTAAAAAGCAAGGCCACAAGAAATATGATTCTGATTGCCCCAAGGCCAGCAATAAGGAAAATACTCCTACTACTACAGCAGCCCCTAGTGCTCCAAGTAGTAATCCCCCAGGGAGTAGCAGCACATCCAAACGTTTAGTTGGGTTCTCATGGGGTACTGAGGTGGATACTGGCTTAGCCAGATCCCCCACACGGGCCACCTTAGTCTATGATGGTGGCATGGGTTTTGCCACTTTTACTGTAAGTCCCAATACCATGGGCAAGTACAGACAGGAGCCTCTGATCAATGGTCAGAAAGCTATAGCCTGTAAAGATACAGGGACTAGTGTCACCATGGTGACAGGAAAACTAGTTTCTCCCCTGCAGCTTCTACCTGAGTACCAGTACCAGGTGACCAACACTGATGGTGTTAGAACTGATCACCCCATGGCCATAGTCAATCTCAGCTGGGGAGGGGTCACTGGCCCTAAAAAGGGTTGCAGTATCCCCAAACTTGCCTGTAGATTGCCTCTTGGGAAATAATTTAGAAACTTCAGCTTGGGCTGAAGTCGAACTGAAGGCCCATTTAAAAGTGATAGGTCTACCTGAGCAGGTTGCTGAGACCTTTGGGGTCCCAGACCAGCCACAGGAAAATTTAGGAGCAGTGGAGCCTGAAATAAAGGCCCACTCTGCTCCACCAGGGAGCACAGGGGAGGAAGAAAAGTCTTCTCCCCCTCAGATTTTAGGTGAGGGTCAGCCTCCTCATGGAGCTGATGCTACCCCTTGTGAAGAAACTGCCCCAGAGGAGGTCAGGCCTGTCCTGGCAGAGCCTCTGAGGGCAGGGGAACCTTCTAATGAGGTACCCAGTCTGGAGCAGGTATTCTGCCCCTCTCTACCCAGCCCTGGTCAGCCTAGGGCTACAGAGGTCAGGGATGTCAGTGGACCCCACAGGGCCCACTGCCAAGAGGAATCCCCCAATCTACATATTAGGGTCCCCTAGACTAGTAGTACTAACCAGGTGGATAATCCTCAGCATTCTGAAGGATCCCTCTTACCCTTTGCAATTGACATCCCCCAGATGGACTCTGTTGGGCAAGGTACAACCTCGGACAAGGCTGTCCCAAACCTTCACTGGCCTCCATTGTTCCAACCAGACAGGATCAACCAAAAGCTATAAGCAGCCAAAGGTTAAGCCATAGGGATAGGTACAGGACAGTCATGGAGAGAAAGGCCTTAATGGTGGCCAGTGCTCTGAGGAAGGTGAGACCAACCCTGTTAGGGTCTCGCTTCCCTAATCAGACACCCCACCAGCCTCTTTCTTGGCTCAAACAGATGGCAGATAGACACCCCAAACTTTTGAGAGGATCCAAGACCCTGCAGGGGACGAACTTCTCAGTGGACCATAGGACAGGGAGAATCCATGAAAGTGCAGGACCTTCCTTATAGGGCCACTTAGGAAATAAACGTGCAGTCCAAAAGAAAGACCCACTGCCTGAAGGTATTTATAAGTAAGGTATACGTCAATGATAAGACACGAAAACAGCAATGTCACATACCCCCAAGGGGAAGTACTGTGTGCTCAAGCCAAACGGGCAAAGATAGCGGAGGGCGTTAATGACCTGAGACAGAAATATTAGGACAGATATATCAAATTTATTATGACAGTTCTCAAATTACAAAAATATAATCAATATACATTTAATAAATATTCTGAAATATACAATAAACAATCTACGAAACCCAGGCGCAACACACATACTCAAGACCTACTCATACTCTCAGCTCAATTCATACTCATTCATTCCAGCATACACAGAAATCCCACATGGTCCACTGCATCAATATCAATTGGTCTCCCCCCGAGGATTTTTCACAATATAGTATATACAATAATCCGCAGTTTGCTTATATAATTCATGTATATGAACATGCAATCACCCTTTCAGATTATTTCTCTATTAGGTGAAAAAAGAGAAAGCTATTTGCAAAATTTCCTGTGGGCCTCAATGGAGGCAACGACTAAATGGTGTAGGAGGAGACATGAAGACCAGAGGACCCCAGCGCCGATGAGCGTTTCGGTGCCCGGCATGTGGGTCGCACCTTCTTCAGGGTGCATCAGTGATGGAATGCAGGGCGAAAACAGAGCACCTGGGCAACCTATAAGGAAAAATAATACAGCTAAGGGAATCATAATGAATGGATGGAGCCTCACTGCCGACAACAAGGGGGGTGGATGAGCAAATGATATAAGGGCAAGGATAGACGGGAGGGGAGCGGAGACGTGCATGGAATATGACCACAAAAAAAAACCTTATATCCCAAAGCAGTAACTCATAATACGAGTTATAGTTGACCAACATGCGGCCCAGTGTGAAATATTAAAGAGACCCACACCAACACACAAGCACTTAGGGAATAAAGTCTCAACTGGGCAAGGTTAGCCTTATCTCCTTTCGTTTGGGGGGGTATGTAGAAAGGTAGGATACTTCTGCATGGTTACCCCCACGTTTTGCCTGGTGCTAAGCTGTATTTGACTAGTCTGACTGGGATCCTGCTAATCAGGACCCCAGTCTATCTGCTTTCTCCCTAAATTGTTGTGTTCAGTACTTAGTTACATCCCAGATTGGATACTGGGGTACCCTTATAAGTACCTAGTATATGGTACTAAGGTACCCATGGCATAGGTACCCCTGAGGTCTCCCAGGGGCTGAAGCATGTATTATGCCACCCATGAGAGACCATTCAAAATGGAACTACAGGCCTGCCATTGCAGCCTGTGCAAGTTGGTGCTTGCACAACTTACTAAAGATATAGGTTTCCTATATCTAGGGTCACTGCACTTAAAACCTATAAGTCAGCCCTCAAGCAGGCCTTTGCAATCCTGAAGGCAGGGTGCTTGGTTCTAAGTGAGAGGGTGCCCCTGCATGAGCAGGGCACCACTACTGCCTACAGAGTCCATTCTCCCGGGTTGTCAGTGAAGCAGCCATATACTATATAGAGGGGCACCGCGTAAACATGCGATGACCATCTCAAAACTGGCTGCAACAAATCCTATCATGTTTGCTATCAAACATGTTGAAATCATACCCCCACACCATAAATGGTGTGGGAGGTATGATTCCAAGCACTGGAAGAGCCCTCCGTTAGGCTCTCAGTGTTCCTGGTACCAGCCTTCTTGACCAGGACAGCACAAAATGGCTGCTGCCGACCAGTGACACATTTCTTCCCTCCTGCTGCTGAGCCAAGCTCAAGGAGAGGAAGGCAGAACAATAGGTATTCTGTCACTGGGAGGTGTGACCACCTCCCAGACAGGATTTAGGGTATTGGAACCGGGTGGGTGCGCTTGCCAGCACTGCAAAGTCTGCATGAGGGGCACATTTGGTGTCCCCTTGCATAGTCCAGTTCAAACTAGTCCTGGGAGCCGTTGGCTCCCTCTCTGGCGCGAAACTGGACAAAGGACATTAGAGTAACCTCGGCCTTGTCCAGACCCTCCCCTGGGAGGGTCCCCATAATCGTCCCAACACTTTCCCTAGGGTACTTAAGGGCTTACCTGGGTGTAGGTCCCTATATTCCTCGTGGGACAAGATTCAGATCAAATACCACTTCTTCTTCTACCGTCTGGGCACTCTGGACTTCGCTGTACTTCGTTTTGGCTCGACTTCATCTCCCTTCCAGTCTGCTGCATCGTCTGTGCCTGTGCACCATACAGGAACCTTCCAAGGCTTATGGGCATCAAAAGGCACCTGAAGGAGTCTCCCTTGGAGTGAAGGAGTCACTCACTTGCATTCGCAAACACCGCAACTAAGTCGATCTGTCTGCTGATCATGAGCTCCTCCGGACTCCATAGGGTCTGCAATACAGGTGGAGGTTTTCCACAGCTCCCGAGGTCTGTCCTGCCATATTATCAAGTTTGAGGCCAGTATCCCTTGTGGGAGTTGCAATGACTGAACCCCTGTGCACCGCGTCAACTTGCAGTTGCAAATGCTTGTTGGCTTCCTTCCAAGAAAATCTTCGGGCTTCAAGTAGCCCCAACCTCGAGCACCTCCAGTGACCAGAATCTTCAGTCACACTGCATCGTGTGCATCGTGGCCTGCATCTTTTGGTGAGCTGCTTGAGATCCTCTCGCGACTCAAGTGCCTCCGGCATGTGGGTCCATTTGAGGGTCACACTTGTTTCTTTTGTACTCCTCTGATTGCTCGGGACCTCCCCTGATTCCCCTGCTTGTGGTGGGTCCCCTGGACCTTGCTGGTCCCGACCTTGCTCCTTCTTCACTTCCTGCATTGGTTGTATTTGCCAAGGCTTTTTGGTGCTCCCGCCGGGCACTGACCCCTCAGCTTTCGACATCCTTCGTGGTACAGCTCGTGTACGGCTCCTGGTCCTCCTCAGCGTCGCCTGGTCCTCACAGCTGCAGAGTCAAGGTCATCGTCACCCATCCTACAACACCTGACATCGGAGGGCATTCGTTTTCCAAGTCTCCTTGTCACTCCTAAGTGATATAGACTCTGTCCCCTCTGCTTGCAGGTACCTCTCATCTAGAATCCACCTTCGGATTCCACCGGACACTTTCTTCTTCTCCAGCAGCGGCACTTTCCTGAAGTCCTCCATTGCGTTCGACTGTGGTTTCCGATGCCACTTCACACGTATGCACCTGGCTTCCCTGGTGTAGGTAACGTGGGTACTAGGGTATCCACAGGTAGGGTGGCTCTCCAACCATCTGTCTTCCATGGGGTTTCTTCAGGGTCCACTGGGAAGGGTCCTTAATCTTTAAAAATCCAACCGCGACTTACACGTAGAGTTGTACGGAGCACACAGTTGTGTTCCCACACTGCACACGCTCCCCGTGGGGTTCCTAGTCACTCACCATGGGTCGTTCCTTGGGTCCCCAGCCCTTCTACGTGCTCCTGACATTGTCTTGACCCGAGTCGTGGTTCTTATACCACTTTCTTAGCATATGGTTTGGTCCCCCCTGGGGCCCACTGTGTATTTTGAGCTATTTACTGTATTTCTAAGCAAAGTATTGTGTGCATTATGTTTATCTCCGTGTAGGAGATATCTAAATGTATTAGAGAGTATTATATAATAAATACATATTTTTATAAATAGCTTGTGTGGTTCTTTTTCACTCAATCTATACGATAAGATTGTATTCTGGTAAAACAAGCTGCTTTACACTCCTTCTGGAATAAGCCTGAAGGCTGCTCTCCACAGCTACCACTCAGAGAGCTTTATAAGGTTGTCTAAGACCTCTTAAATCACCATAAGGGTTGTCTGGATATGTGCAGGGTGCCCACTTACATAAGTGGCCATCAAATACCAGGACAGCTTCTGACACTCCCTGTATGCAAACAGCAGGCATGTGAAGAAAATATCCCATCTCCTGAGTTTGTCAGACAAACCCATGATCATGCCTTTCAGGGTCTTATTGAGCCTTTCCACCAGACCATTAGTCTAGGCATGATATGGGGTGGTGAACTTGTAGGTACCACCACATTCATCCCACATCGCTATCAGAGAGGCAGACATAACGTTTGTGTCTATACCTGAGACCACCTTCTTTGGGAAACCCACTCTGATGAACACACCAAGTAATCTAGCCACTGAGGGAGCAGTGACTGTTCTGAGGGGCACTTGATGGGTCTAGGGGACCTACAATGTCCACCCACACCCTTTCACAGGGAATCCCAACCACTGGCAGTGGTATCAAGGAAGCCTTTGGCCACTGGCCTGACAGGTTACACAGGATCTACAGAACACCTTCACTTGGCAGTCATGTTGGGCCAATAGAAATGGTTAACCAACTACTCATTGTCTTACTCTGAATCAAATGTCCTGCCACGGAGATGTCATGACTTAAAATGAGGAGGAATTCTCTGTTCTTTTGGGGAACTATCAACCTCTCGGTGGCCCCTTTTTTGAGGTCTCTGGCCTTAGTATAGAGAACTCCATCCTCCCAGTAGACTTTGTGGAATCTACTGATTTCCCCTTTCTGTTGCCTGGAGGCAGTCTGCCTCAGGCTCTCAAGAGTGGTACACTATCTCTGTCCCTGACACAACTCCTCTCTGGAGGGTCCACCAGCTCCTTGCAATTCTGCCAAGTCCGACAGTTCTTGCAGGGGTGGAATCCCTACCTCAGAGGTCAGATCCACCCCCTCAGGGTCAGATTCCTCCTGCACCTCTTGCATTTTTTGGGCTGGCTCACCAGATCCTGTGACCTTTCTCTTGTCATTGGAGGCTTGGACCATTGTTCCAGGGTCCAAGTGTCCAGCATTTCCCTTATGTGCAGTCTGTTTGCTAGTCACAGCACATATCCACTCAGGGATGTCCAACATCCTTGTGTGGACCATCCTTTCCACCCCTGACTAGTCAGAAGCTTCAAGATAATTTCCCAATGGACACTCCACTGGTAGGACAGGAGGCATAACTGTCTTCTTAGGGCTTGTCACACCTCCCAATTCCAAACTCGCTATTGCCGTGGGATGGAGTTTGGCTCTGCTGCCTGGATAGGTCACCTGGTGATGTACATTTGGTATGATTTGCTCTGGAGAAACCAGTTTCTCTATGACCAAAGTCACACTGGCTCCTGATCTCTCAGGGCCTCAACCTCAGTTCCATTGATTTTAGGCCCTGCCTCTCCATGCTGGGAGGGAAGGCGGCCAGGGCTGCAATTTCCACTCCTCACAGGGAAACTAAGGTTGCCTCTGTGAACCCCTTCCCCGTCTCTAACAATCTCCACCCCCATACCTAACAATACTCTGGGACTGTCCACCAGTGGGAGGCTTCTTTGTGCATCCAGCATCTCCTCTTTTGTGTCCTGACTGATTACAGTTATAATACCTCCCCACCTTTGAGGGGTCAAAAAACTTTCCTGCCTTGGCAGGGTCAAAAGGCTTTCCCAGATACACACTCCCCTTAAAGTTGGAGTGCCTCAGGGCCCCCATCCTTGTGGAGGTTTTTGTGGGTCATGTGAGGACTTTTTTTAAATTTTGTTTGTCCAGGGCTTTCCCTTGGGTGGGGACCTGTTGTCCTTTCTGTTGATCACCCCCCTCCCCCCCTGTGTTTTGTGGACATCTTAGTTATTACCCACTCATATGCTGTCTCCCTCAGTTCCTCAGGACCAGACAGCTTAGAGTCGACTAGATACTGGTATAACATATCTGAGGCACAATTAGTCAAGATGGGCTCTTTAATGAATAAACTGTACAGCCCCCTCATAGGTACTTACCTGGTTACCCTGTATCCAGCCCTCTAGTGCCTTTACTGAGATGTCTACAAAGTAACCCTGGGCGGAGTTCGCGGAGTTGCGCGCTGCGAAGTGGGAAAAAAACTCTGCTGCGCTACGTGGAGCTCCGCAGGCGGCGGAGTGCGATAGAAAAATGCTGTTCGCTGTGATTTTCAGTGCCGGATGCTTGTCTGCACTGTGCAATCATCGTGAACGGCACCATGCACAGCGCAAGCGAGCGCTGCTTTCCTTTCTGCCGCTCGAGCAGATTTTTACTCGAGCAGCAGCTTTCTCAACGTGAACGGGCAGTTTCTCAAAGCGAGCGGTCGCGAGCATACACGACCACTCGCAATGAGAAACCCGACCCCCCCCCCCGCATTGAGAAATCTCGCCAGGAGGTTTATTTTCCATGCTCGCGCTCGCCAACTTGATGTTGATGATGGCGAACGAGGAAAAATCTCGCCGGAGGTGGATTTTCCTCGCTTGCGCTCACCAACTTGACGTTGGTGTACGCGAGCGAGGAAAAAAACTCCACTCTGCTGCGCAAAGCGGAGTTTTTCGGAACTCTGCGAGCTCCGCGTAACGTGGAGTGCGGAAAACTCCGCAAACTCCGCGAGCGGAGCGGAGTTCACCGCCCAGGGTTACTACAAAGTCCAACCAGGACTGTGGGTTTACTTTCTGGGTGTCCCTGAACTTCATCCTGTACTACTCTGAGGAGAGGCCAAACTTCCTGATCAGACATTTCTTCATGTGGGCATAAGAATCTGCTAAATCCCTCTCTATGGTCAGGAGCCTATCTCTTCCAGCTTCTGGGATCAACTCCCATAGGAGTGAACCCCAGTATTTGCAGCTAACCCTTCTCATCCTAAGGGCCCTCTCAAATGCTGTCAGCCATTTATCAATGTCATCCCCCTATTCGTACTTGGGAACTATCCACTTGGGTAGTCTGGGATCAAACCCACCACACCTGAACATCTCACCATCTTCCTCGTCTTCTCTGCCCTCATCCTTTTTCTCCTGCCTTGCCCACTTATTCTTAGCTAGGTCCACTTTCTCCTTCTCTACAGCTATGAAAGCTAGTTGAGCCTCCAGCTCCCTTTCTCTCAAGGAAATCTCTGGGTTGTCTGTGGAGGAGCCCACCACCGTGAGCTGAATGTCTGGACCTAGTGCTAGAAGTAATGGCCAAGTTGTCATCCTCCTCCTGGAGGTTGTTGGAGAGGTCATCCTCCCCTTCCCTTCATTCCCTGGAGCTGGCTCTACCCAGGCCTTAAGGGATCTAATCATCTCTGCTTTTCTAATTCTATTAGCAGCTGGTAGCCCCTTGGTCCTACACTGCATCCTAACCTCAACTACTGTGAGGTTAGTCAGATTAGCCAGATCAATCTCCATGGTATCCCTAGGTTTGGATCACAAAATAAACTTTGCAAATCAGAGATAGAGCAATTTAGAAAAATCAAAAATGAATTAAAAGCAGTTTAGACCAAATTGAAAATGGTTAAAAAAAACTGTTTTTGTTCTTAATCAATTTACTGGATTTTTAAAAAGATCTTTACTTACAGAATGCATGGTGTGGTCAAACACAAGTACTGGACCACACCACTGCACACCAAATGTTGGAATGTGGTTTATTAGTATGTGCAGTTAGGGACCTAAAACTAGCAAAAACACCACAAGCACAAATAAGGTCCAGTCAAGTTCTCAATAAATTAATCCTTGCTCAACCCTTGGCAGCTTGGCTATGAGCAGACAGGCTTATCTTAGGAGACAAGTGTGTAAAGCATTTGAAAACACTATTACATTAAATAAGTAAGACACAACACACAATTAAAATCCCCAACCAATTTATAAACATAGGACATATCTTTATGATTAAAATGACACCAGAATGACAAAGATCCGATGTAGGGAACCAGAGAAATTAATTTTTAAAGATTACATACTGTCTAGTGCTTAAAAGCCAAAAGCACCCACATTTGATACCTGGTCTTCCTTGACCGGGACAAAGTCAAAGTTTCTGACCAATCCCGATGGAGCACGGGTCAGATACAATGAGCGGTAAGACCCGGTCAAGTTTTTACCTTCTGACTCAGTCACTTTTTTGGAGCTTTTTCTCTCGACCTCGAGCGGGTCTCCTCGTCAGGCCGGCTTGCAGTTCAATGACAGCAGCTTGGCTCAGTGCTATGCCTTTTGTCAACTCCTGGAAGTTTCATCGATGACAAAAATCTCCAGAGCTTCAGCGGGGCAAACTTGGATCTCAGGCTGAGTCACGGTTTGACGTCACTGGCTTGACTCTCAACGTCGGGTCATACAGCCTATCTAAACCTACATCCCCTACCATATACTAGGGGCTTAGAGGTAGGTAATCATACCAATTGTAATTACACCTAATTGCCATATATCTTTTAAACCGAGCACTGGCCCTGGGCCTGGTTAGCAGAGCCCAAGGCACAATCAGAGTCAGTAACCACCAGTATCAGTCAAAAAATGGGGCTGATCAGACCAAAAAGGATTTCTTTTCTCACACTATACAAAAAGAAAAACTATTTTATAAAAAAATGTAGAGCAAGAAAATGTATTTGAGAAAAAGCTATTCAAAGTGTTATGCCATGCTATGCTAGGAGATTGTAAAGGGCAAGGCGTAAGCATCCCAGCACTAGTTGAGAAAGAACTGTTCCACTAAGGCTAGAGGCACCACCTGGAGGGTCAGATCCTAAAAAGCCAGGTCTTACATTGTTTTCGAAAGCACAACTCAGTGTCCATGGATTAGATAGCCAAGGGGAGGGAATTCCAAAGTTTGGCCGCATTAAGGCAAAAAGACTGTCTTCGACTTCTGGCTCTTCTGATGGTTGGGACAGTGGGCAGGTGGGAGTTGGTGGATCTCAGCAGCCTGTTGGGGATTTAGGGGATGAGAAGCTAGTGTAGGATGGGAGGACCACACACATGTAGGGCTCTATCTGTGATGCATAAGGCTTTAAATTCAATTCTTTGGGCAACTGGAAGCCAGTGGAGATCCACCAAACCTTGTCTGGCTGACTCATATCTAGGGATCCCCAACAGCGTGCGTCCAGGAGCATTCTGCATGACTTGTAAATTTGGAATGACTGCCTTGGGGGACCCTAGATGGAGCGAATTGCCGTAGTCCAAGTGAGAAAGAATCAATGCCTGGACTACCAGCCTCCTGGAGGTCTAAGAGAGAAGAGGCAGAATCTTGCGCAACATACGCAGGATTCTGAAGCAGCTGGCTGATAGGTTGGTAACCTGGGTTTTCATGGAGAAAGATTTATCCAGCCAAACCCCCAGACTTTGTATTGTCATTTTGGGGGCAGGAGAGGGGCTGAGACATACCAGTCAGCCTGTTGAGGAGAGGGGTTGTTCCTGAGGATCATAAGCCCAGGTTTAGTTCCGTTCAGCTTAAGACAGGATTTATTCATCCAGCTGGTTACTAGCCCCATACATGTTCCCAGAGTGGGAGCTAGGTGGTCTAAGTTGGGGATGAGTGAGAAAACCAGCTGAGTGTCATCAGCGTAGGAGACTATAGAAATCGTGAAAGGAGTTACGATATCCACCAGGGGTTGCAGATAAACATTAGGCAACATGGGGCTAAGAGAGTAAGCCTGCAGGACTCCTCAGGTAACCAGAAGAATCTCACAGGAGCAGGCCTTGTCAAAGACCTGGTAGGATCTATCCTTCAGGAAGGAGCTGCTCAGGGCTTTTCCTATGACACCGGCTTTGTGGATCCTATCCAAATGTATAGTATGGTCAAGGGTGTCAAAGGCCACGCTGAGATCAAGAAGTATAAAGGCAACTTTACCCCTTGATCTAGTCTCCTTTTAGCGTCCTCCACCACCGAAATTGCACTCTTATCAATTTCGGTACTGTGTTTGTGCCAAAAACTGGTTTGGGTGTGCTGCAGGAAGGCGTTGGCCTCAATAAATGCATGTTGACATATTTTTCTGCTACTTTACTTATGCCTGGAAGCAGGAACATTGGGTCGAATTTCCCCGGGCAGGAGGAGTGAAGATTAGGCTTTCTAAGGCGGGGTTTAACCATGGCCTGTTTCCATGGCTGAGGAAGCAAACCTTTCTCCAAAGAGAGGTTGAGAGCAAAATGTTTCCAAGGTAAGGGGTGAGATATCGAGAGGATGGATAAGGTAATTGCACTTGGATGGATAAGGTAGTCTCCTTACTGTTGCTAAAGGGAGTGGAATTGGGGCTTTCCTCCACCTCTTAAAAGGAGAGATAAATGTCTGATATTTTGGTTTCAAAGTAGGTGGCCAGAGCATCATACGAATTTCTTTGCGCGCGCTGCATCGCCAAATGCGATGCAGCGCGTGCAACGGAATTCGTTTTATTTATTTATATGTTTACTTACCTCTATTCGGCCGTATTCCGTAGTTTACTACCCCCCACCCTGCCCCTCCCCCGCCCCACGTCACCGCCCGGCAGCACTCCCTCCACGGGCCGCTACTGGGTGTAATCCTGTAGACTTTTTGTGTTGAGTAAGTGTATCTTACTCCTGCTTCCAGGACCAGACAATGCCTTTCGTATGAGTTTGAAAACCTACAAACTTTTGAGTTTGCAGATGTTTATAAAACCAAACTACAACTGTTGCCTCTTGCGCAGATTTGCTCACACGAAATTTTCGCAGCAAGTATGCATAATTAAGGTTCTACCAATTTAGTTGTACGAGGTTCACTCATTTTTCACTTTATGAAGTAGCGAAGTTTCTGAACTTTGCACTTTACCTGCATGCAAACATTCCCAACAATGTTCAGTAAATGTATTTACATGAAAAAAAGTCATTTGATGAGGCCATTACACACACAGATGTCAAGAGATGAAAGTTAGATGGTACAGCTAGAGTTAGAATCGTGTATCGGATACGGTCTTGCACAAATTGTGGTAAGTAAACAGCAAAGTAGTGCACTTTGTAGACTGCAAGATAATGTAATAAATACATTGCATTGTTGTTTCTGCTGTCCCCACCTATTAGTCCCAGGCCCTTGAACTCTGATCCTTCCACTAAAGATTTCATTTACAGTGCATCTTGCTGCATTTCATGTACTGCTCATTTCCCTTCCTTTCAGGGTGCTACTTTTTAGGTCTTCTACATCGCAATAGTCACCGGACCTAATATGATCAAAAAGTGTTTTCAGGACTACTACAGAGAGAGACTGTGGCTCCACCCAGATGTTGGTTCACCTGAGTACAGTTTTTTGTTAGCAAAAAATGTGTTTTTCCTCAGGAAGAGTGCTAAGCCTCCAAGCAGCTTTGATCATTTGTTTACTAAGCTGTGAGAGCTGACACAGATAAATAGATAATCTCTTTATTCGGTTAAATAACCATAAAAGATATATAAAAACAAGTAAAAACACATAAACCATACAAATCCATTTCTTATACACTTAAAATACATGATACTCAGTACTTGAATCATAAATAGTGAAGCATGTACTATTGCTACATATACAGTTATACAATTGATCCAGTAAGCAAATACTACCAAAGCAGACAGTAAAATACCGGAGGGTTAATGCTAAGCCTCTTAGATCTTCACAATAATACTGCTTAAAAATGGCCCGTGTTTACACATGCATGATTTCCCCCCAACATAAAGAGGAACAACATTGCTGGCCTTACTTGTTGGAACTGAGCCACTCTTAAAATGGGAAACAAAAACTTTTTCCTTGGAAAAGTATATAAACTACAAAACATTACGTGTAATAGACAGAGCTGAGTTTTTATCACACTCACATGGGCCTAAAGTACCGTCTGCGGCCCAACCTTTAGGGAAACTGATTAGTGGGAGAAAAGAATTCAGCCCGAACCTGGATAAAAGCTGGCGATGGTAAACGTCATTAACCCAGGTCAGGTACGGTTTGATGAAACTGTTTTCGTCAGACAGTAAGCCCGAACAACTGGTTTATGCATTTTGCGGTCCTCCATGAGGGCAGAGAGACGTAATAAAAATTCTGTTATAACCACAATAATCGGACTTAGCAATTTCCTCAGGCTGTGTAAAAAGGGTGGGCGGCCCAGAGCTGTCAGTTCAGACTTGAAATAGCTCAGCCAGGGAATTGCTTTAGAGTTGTCCAGGGAAAGACAGTCCCTGATTATCAGCGTATTAAGGATTGGCTCACTCTTGTACCAAATCGAGAGCCAGCATAGCAGAGACCTAAGCTTAACAGTATCTGAAATATATCTAAGGCTGAGTTCCCCATGCACAGGAAATGTTGGAGAACTTTGGGACACCCCTAACAACTGCCTGAATCACTTATTTTCTCTCTAACTGGAGGGAGATGCAATCCTGGTACCCCCGACTATCCCTGTCGTACCTGATGACAGAAACACCCTTGGCTTTGTAAATATGAATCAATGCTTTTACGGGTTTCCTGCCCACCCTTAAACTCAAATCCAAGACCGCACCACATAATCTGGCTAAAGTGACCTTTTCGATTGAAAAGAGAGGTCCCAAGAAGTCTTGTCATCAAACTAAATGAAGGAAAGGACTTGAGTGATCTTGGCGTTGAGGCAGAAATGACAGTTTTGGTGGACTTAACCCCTGCAGTCATCACAAAGGATTTCAAAGTGTTCACGGAGAGGTCCAAACCCTCTATAAGCTCAACGTAAGAGTCAAGAAGCCACTGAAGGCCTAGTGCCGTCCGTGACATAAGGACGGCATTGTCGGAGTATGAGAGGACTGGTAATGCCCAAGAACACACCAGAAGGGGGTCTCCTTGTGCTTCCAACAATGCAGCTTCTAGGCAATTGATATAAATGGTGACTAGAAAGGGGGCCAAAATGCACCCTTTTCAAACATCTCTAGTGATTGGGAATCTTTTGGTGCAGGAGTCATCCTCCCTGAATCTAACAGCGGCATACATATCCATGTAGATGTCTGCCAAGAAGGAGACCAGGACTTGCTCAACCCCTAAGGACAGCAACAGGGACCACAACTTTGAGCGGTTTACCCAATCAAAGGCCACAGAGAGATCCATAACTCCTAAAAAGAGTGTGCCCCTTTTGGCCACTGTGTATTTCTGAATCAGGAGGTGTAAATTCAAACATTGATCGATGGTGCCCAGACCAGGCCTAAACCCATACTGAGAGTCAACAATTATGTTCTTCTCCTCAGCCCAGCTAAACAGCCTTTTTAGGACCACCTGACCCAAAATCTTTACTGTGGTGTCAATGAGCGAGATTGTGATGGATTGGAACCAGGAGCTTAAGGGGCCAATTGACACAGCAGCATTCAAATTATTTGTCAACAAGGGTTCCCAGATGGCTATACAACTCTTAAAAAGGTCAGCCAGTACATCGTCTGAGCCAGGGGCCTTATTACAGGCCAGACGTCTAATAGAACAAGTAACTTCCAAGATAAAAAAAGAAAGGCGAGAAGTGATAATAGTCCTCATGCCAGTGTTTGGGGTCACTAACTCCATCCTATCTTCAAAAGAATACATTTGGGAGAAGTAGTCATACCGTTTGTCTTCTGGTATTACAGTGGCCAGAATGGGCTTAATATCCTCAGCCAAGAAAGGGTGATTTGAAACTCTCCAGAATCCTGTGCAAACATTAGATCCACTAGCTCCCTGTTTCGCGGACAGCGTTTAAGGGCTGTTTTTAAGGCACAATGGGTTTGGAACATACCTCGTTAAACCACGGAGGTCTACTAGACACAGAAGAGCTTCGACTAGGGGCAGTAAGGGCAAGCCTTACCCCAGCAAAAAGTGCAGAGAAGGCAGTTGTAGCATCCTTAGGACAAAGGTTGGGTTGAGACAATGTTCCACCTCTGGGCTCAACTGCATGAACGGAATCCCACAAAATTCCTCTGTAATGATTTTGGACCACCTCCAGCATCTGCCCTGAAAACAGCCTCCAAACAAAATACCCCCAGGACATCGGGGCTGCACGGCGCTATGTAGCGCAAGTTAGAGGCGAGTCGGGCATCTGGAAGGGGTTTTGGGACTCGTGGTCCCCAACAGCGATGTCAGCAACTCCCCAGCGGTAAAAACAACATCCAAACAAAAAACTTGCCCATTAGTTCACACATATGCCACTGCAATTTCTATATGTCTCTTTTCATATATATTAATTTGATAATTACTGTGTGTTTTTCCCTCATTACAAAAGCAATTGTGATTCAATTAAGACCCCCTAATATGTAAACAAATTTGTAAAGAGAATTACAAATATGGGATTCAAGTGCATGAGTTGAAGTTGGATTGCTACAGTGGATGGGGTCCCATTTAACCCTTGCAAGGAAAATCTAGGATCACATCAGCACAAACTTTGTGTAGGGGCCCTTGGCTACTCTCAAAGTGACACTTCAGAAATCTATATCCAAACCTTAAAAGGCTCTGGGGCTTCGTAAGAGCACCATTTCCCCAAAAGCATGCATAACCCATACAGAGCAGAATCTGCCTGTTCTGGAGCTGTTGGGCACTCTGGTATTCCCACAATGTGCTTCCTGCTTCTCTGTAGTGCGCTACAAAAGAAGAAGAAAGAACCAAATAGCCCCTTTATCTGCCACCTATCCCCCAATACTCTGCCATCCATCCCTGCTCCTACCCCGAAGATACTGCCTTGTACCCTTCACTCTCCCCCAAAACACTACTCTCCACCCCATTGCCACCCAAACCATTAGTTTGGCCCACAACGGGCTACCAATCATCCCATATCCAATCAAAGCACTAGTGCCTTCTCCACCCCACCATGCAAAAAATAGTTCCCAGTCAACCCAACCAAAGCACCCGGACCCATTCCACCCCACAGCCACCCAAAAGTAAGTTGAGTCAACAGAGAGCCTCGTCATTATTCCCTCACCCAAGACTCCACTGCCCCCTACAGATTGCTTTGTGGTAGGTGGCAAGGTAAGGGGTGGAGGGGAAGGGGGCAGTGTTCTTTGAGGTACAGTTGAAGGGGCACTATAGCGGGCAGTGTTTTGTGATAGGTGGTAGTGTTTTGG
>CAWUFW010009609.1:680000-687500 GCA_963921515.1 Calotriton arnoldi | reverse complement strand
CCGGACAGCGGTGCGAGTCGGGCGGTGCGTCGCAAAGCGTGCGAGCGGTGCCCAACTCCGGTGCGGTCACAGGACTCGAACTCAGCAGCAGTGACCGTGTCGGTCGGACCAGTTCGATTCGGCGTAGCGAAGCGTTGCAGGACAGCGTTGTCCCTCGATGCGGTGCAGGCAGCGGCTCGTTGACGGAGTCGGTGAGACCAGGGCCGTGCGTTGCAGGGCGAGACGGTGCTTCGATGCGGTGCTTACAGGACACCGAGTCGGTCGTGAGAGTCGGTCACAGCTCCCTACCTCTGTAGCCACTGAAACAGAGTTTCCAGCAGCAATTCACAAAGGGGTGAAGTCCAATGGTCCTGGGACTTCGGTCAGGGGGCAAGCTCTCTTCCAAGCCCTTGGAGATCCTTCACAAGTTGATGAAAGTCACAGCAAAGCAAAAGTTCCTTTCTCCTTTCTTTGGCAGTCAGGCAAACCACTGCAGGCCAATCCCCCAAGCAGCACTTCAGCTTAGGGATAGTCTCTCCTCAGTTTCTTCTTGGTTCCGCTCCTCAGCAAAGGTTTCTTCTTGTTCCCAACAGTGATCTAATTTCCTAGGGGTCCGGGTCCCCTTTTTATACCCAGTTTCTCTTTGTTCTCTGAAGGCAGAGAGGCCTCTGCCTAGTCCAAAACCAGTTCTTGTCAGTTCTGGAGCACTTTGTTTTTCTGACTCCTTCTTTCCTTTCAGAATGTGGGGCAGAGTGCTCAGCCGCCCGGCAGGAGGTGGAGCCAGCATTGTGGAAGGCAGGCACAGCCCTATTCAGACCCAGGTGCAACTCCTCCCTCCACTCTGGATGCAGATCTTTCTATTCAGCCCTGGGCTGACTCACCCTGTCTCCTGTAGCCACCCCCAGCCCCTGTCACTCAATCTCCAGACAAGAAATACACAACCTAGCAGAGGCAGGCTTGGATAGTTAGGCAAGAAAATACCCACTTTCTAAAAGTGGTATTTTCAAACACAGAATGTTAAAACCAACTTCACTAAAAGATGTATTTTATCATCCTGAGTTCAGGCATACTAAATTCGTTTTTCTACCATGTTCCCTGGGTCAGTTCTGACTATAAGGTGTAATAGTCAGTCTGCCCATTCTGGCCTATGGGGAGCAGGTAGCCTTGCAATAGTGAAAAACGAAAATGGCTGTAATTCACTATTAGGACATGCCACACACACCAGGGCATGTCCTACCTTATACTTACAATGCACCCTGCCCTAGGGCCTACTTTAGGGGTGACCAACATGCAGTAAAGGGAAGGTTTAGGGACTGGTAAGTGGGTGTACTCACCAAGTCGACATGGCAGCCCTAGGCTGCACACAGGCTCTGCGATGGCAGGCCTGAGACACAGTTTTCAAGCCGCTTCTGTGGGTGGCACAACCAGTGCTGCAAGCCCACCAGCGGCATTGGATTTACAAGCCCTGGGCACACTGAGTGCACTGTACTAGGGACTGACAAGTAAACCAATCATCCAATCATGGTGTCACTAATACATATATCAATTAACGATAGGGAGCACTTGCACTTTGGCACTGATTAGCAGCGGCAAAGTGCCCATGAGCATCTAGTCCAGCAAAAACATATCAGCAACAGTGGAGGCATTACAAAAAAATGGAAGGGAGACCCACGCCAAGGATGCCAGGTCTAACACGTGTCCCCTCCAGCTGAAATGCGGGGAGAACTATCCTACCCCTAGGGAGTTCTCATCGCTAAGGCGGAAAAATCTGGACAGTCCATCAGCATTGGCGTGTTCTGTACCAGGGCGGTGTTCCACCGTAAAGTCCATCCCCTGTAGGGAAATGGACCACCTCAACAGCTTTGGGTTCTCACCCCTCATCTGCATCAACCATCTGAGGGGCCTGTGGTCTGTCTGAACCCGGAAGTGAGTCCCAAACAGGTATGGTCTCAGCTTCTTCAGTGCCCAGACCACAGCAAATGCCTCACGCTCAATAGCACTCCATCTCTGTTCCCGGGGAAGTAACCTCCTACTGAGGAAGGCTACAGGTTGGTCTAGGCCCTCCTCATTGATCTGTGATAGAACAGCCCCTACACCATGCTCTGAAGCGTCGGTCTGAACAATGAACTCATTGGAGAAGTTGGGTGCCTGGAGCACAGGCGCCGTGCACATGGCAGTCTTCAAGGTGTCAAAAGCTTTTTGACAGGCGTCAGTCCAAATCACTTTCCTGGGCTGCTTCTTGGAAGTCAGCTCTGTCAAGGGGGCAACAATGCTGCCATACCCCTTGACGAATCTCCGGTAATACCCGGTGAGTCCTAGGAAGGCTCTCACCTCTGTCTGGGTCTTGGGGGCTCCCAAGCCAGAATGGTATCAATTTTCGGTTGGAGGGGCGCCACCTGGCCGCTCCCAACCTGGTGTCCCAAGTACACCACAGAACCCTGCCCAATCTGGCACTTACTCGCCTTGATTGTGAGGCCTGCCCTCCGCAGCGCCATCAACACTTCCCAGAGGTGACGCAGATGTTCTTCCCAACTGGCACTGAACACTGCGATGTCATCCAGGTAGGCGGCACTGAAATCCTCCAGTCCAACCAACACCTGGTTGACCAACCTCTGAAAGGTGGCAGGGGCATTCTTCATCCCAAAGGGCATCACCCGGAACTGGTAGTGCCCATCTGGTGTGGAGAATGCTGACCTCTCTTTGCCCCATCAGTCAAGGCGATCTGCCAGTACCCAGACGTTAAGTCAAACGTGCTGAGGTACCGTGCAGCCCCTAACCGATCTATGAGCTCATCAGCTCTGGGGATGGGGTGGGCGTCAGTCCTCGTGACGGAATTGAGTCCCCTGTAGTCCACACAGAACCGGAGTTCTGGTGTGGCACCAGGCGCGGCCGCCTTTGGAACCAAGACCACTGGGCTGGCCCAAGGGCTGTTAGAGGACTCAATCACCCCTAGCGCAAACATCTTGGAGACCTCCTCCTTGATGCAGGCTCTGACCCTGTCAGTCACCCTGTAAGCCTTGTGCTTCACAGGAAGACTGTCCCCAGTGTCCACATCATGGACGCACCAATGAGTGACACTGGGAACCAGGGAGAACAGGTCAGGGAACTGTCCCAACAGTTGGCGACAGTCACCCTGCTGCTCAGGTGTCAGGGAGGTAGAGAGGTTTACTCCCTCCACTGATCCATCTTGCTCTCGGGCTGACAGGAGGTCAGGAAGGGGCTCGGTCTCCTCCTCCATTCCATCATCTGTAGCTAAGAGCATGCCCACTTGGGACCTCTCCAAGTGGGGCTTCAGGCTGTTCACGTGTAGGACCCGCAAGGGGTTCCTGGGAGACTGCAAGTCCACCAAATAGGTAACTGGACTCTTGCGCTCCACCACCGTAAAAGGGCCGGTCCACCTGTCCTGGAGCGCACAAGGCTCCACCGGGGCCATGACCCACACTTTCTGACCAGGCTGAAGCTCTACCAGAGTGGCATTCTGGTCGTACCACCGCTTCATCTCCTCCTGGCTGGCTTCCAGATTTCCCTCAGCAAGTTCTCTGAAACGCCTAGTCTGGTTCCTGAAGGCCAGCATGTAACTGTATACATCCTGGGGAGGTTTCCTGGGAGATTGCTCCCAGCCTTCCTTGACCAAACTCAGAGGTCCTCGCACCGGGTGTCCATAGAGGAGCTCAAAGGGACTGAACCCTAGAGACTTCTGTGGCACCTCCCGGTATGCAAACAACAGGCATGGTAAGAGGACGTCACATTTACGCCTCATGGGTTCTTCCAGACCCATAATCATGCCCTTGAGGGTCCGGTTGAATCTCTCAACCAGACCATTTCCTTGAGGGTGGTAAGGAGTGGTGAACTTGTAAGTTACACCGCACTCCTGCCACAGGGACTTCATGTACTTGGACACGAAGTTGGTACCTCTGTCAGACACCACCTCTTGAGGGAATCCCACACGTGAGAAAATTCCCATCAGTGCCCGTCCCACCACGGGGGCCGTCACTGTCCTCAGAGGGATGGCTTCAGGGTACCGGGTGGCATGGTCCACCAAGACCAGGATAAACCTGTTGCCCATGGCTGTCTTGGGGTCCAGTGGCCCCACAATGTCAATACCCACCCGTTCAAAGGGGGTGCTGACCACAGGGAATGGCTGGAGAGGAGCCTTGTGCTTCCTCCCACTCTTTCCACTTGCCTGGCAAGTCTGGCATGTCCTGCAGTGAGTGGCGGCACTCCTGCGCATCTGGGGCCAATAGAAATGGGTAACAAGCCTGTCAAAGGTCTTGTCCTGCCCCAGATGTCCTGCTAACGGTACATCATGAGCCAACCCCAGTAGGAAGGCTCTGAAGCGCTGGGGTACCACCAGCACACGGGCTGACCCAGGCTCAGCAACCTTAGGCTCTGAATACAGGAGACCATTCTCCCAGTAAACCCAATGTGATCCAGACTGATCACCTGCTGCCTGGTCTGTGGCCTGTTGCCTCAGAACCACGAGAGAGGGGCATGCGTTCTGCTCCTCGCAGAACTCTTCCCTGGAGGGTCCTCCTTCTTGCTGCCAATGGGTCAGCTCAGGTAGGTCCCCCAGTTCAGCTACCTGTTCCCCTGTAGGCTCCAGGGCATCCCCCTCAGGGTCTGCCTCCTCCTGGACCGTGGGAACTTCGGGGGCCGGTTTCCCGTGGCCCCTGCCTCCTCTCTCTCCGGCAGGCACCTGGGCCTCCCTCTCAGGCTCCAGGTCCTCTTGAACACCCTTAGCTGCCATTGACCGGGTGGTCACACATGCCCAATCAGGCAAGCCCAACATTTCTAAATGTGCACTCCGCTCCACCTTAGCCCAAGGTGAGCTCTCCAAATCGTTCCCTAACAAACAGTCAACAGGCATGGCTGGCCTCAAAGCTACTTGAAGAGTACCCGAGACCCCCCCCACTCAAAGGGAACCTGAGCCACCTTGCAGTGACTCTCTGTGTTGTCAGCGGCAACAACCGGATAGAATGCATCAGGGATAACCTGCTCTTTAGACACCAGGTGACACTTGACAGCTGTCACACTGGCTCCGGTGTCTCTCAGAGCCTCCACCCTATGGCCATTGATGGTCACCCACTGCCTGTATTTCTTAGTGTTCTCAGGCAGCGGGGTCCTAGGGACCATCTCAGAGTCTCCTAATGAGACAAGGGAAAACACTGTGGGATCCCCCACCTTGGGCACCCAACTCCTCCCCCAGGGCTACACTAGCCAACTGCCGGGGGACTGCACTGGTGAGTGCTGGTTTTCCATACAAAGGGCAACGAGGATCGTTTGCCTTGTGGCCAGGGGCGCCACACTTGTAACATACCAGTGGTCCCTGGTGAACAGGGGGCCTGTCAGGGCCACTGGCTTCTTCTCAGGGGAGGCTGAGAACCTTTCCCTTGGTTCCCTTGGGGTTTACTTTGGGGCCCTTTATGGAACTCCTTCTGTTTACCCTTGTCCCCCCCACTCTTCTGCTGGGGACCCTGCCCACCCTTGGCGGAGTCTCCCACGTGACCCTTGTGGACCTGGGTACTCACCCAGCGGTCCGCCTCCTTAGCAAGCTGCCTAGGGTTAGTCAGCTTACTATCAATCAGGTGCTGGCGTAGCTCAGGAAAACAATTACCGGACAAGTGCTCCCAGGCAATCAAATCAAAGAGCGCCTGAAAATCAGTCGCTTTGCTACCCTTTACCCAACCATCCAAGGCTCTGCAAAAGAAGGTCACATATTCAACCCAGGTACTGCTTTCAATCTTACTACAGTTCCTGAACCTTTGCCTATAAAGCTCAGGGGTCAAACCATACCTAGTCATTAAGGCATCCTTCATGTGGCTGTACGAATTATAGACTTCAGAGGGCAAATCCAACAAGGTATCCCGTCCTTCACTGAGGAACCGTCCCCACAACCCCGCTCCCCAATCCTTCTCAGGGACCCGGTGGGAAGACATGGCTACCTCATAGGCTTTGAACCACTGCCCAATGTCATCATTTTTAAAAATTCCTTAACCACCTCTTTTGGAATATACACCCTAGCTTCAACAGGCACAGGCGGTACACTGCCACCAGAGGGAGTAATCTCTAAGCTCTTGGCCTTCAATTCCAACTCCCTCAAAACTTTTTCATGTTCAAACTGCATTTTCTTTTCCTCTAGGGCCAATTTCCTAGTTTGCATTTCGAATTCTAACTGCCCATTCAGCTTGAGCTTGGTCAGCTCCATTTCGTGCATCCTACTCTCTTTCCTGTCCTCCAACTCCTCTGGAGACAGTCCTCTGGCAGAAACACTGCTACCTACTGGGGAAGGTGGTCTTCTAGCCCCTAGACCCAATAGCCCCTCCAGCTGCCCTTCTGCATTCTCAGCCCCCTCCACGGGGCACTCCTTGATTCGACCCAGGCCCTCAGCGCCTTTTGGAGGTCCTCCTTCCTGGAGAGCCCGGTCATGGACACTTTAAACTTTTTGCAGAATTGCCTGAGCTGCTTGAGGGTGTAGCATTCTAGCCTCTCTTCTTCCCAATCACACTCAACAGAGGCTACTGATGCTGGTTTCTCCATAGTGACTGAACTTGGCATTTGCAAAAATAGGAAATCCCAGAAGAAATGCTATAAAAGTATGTGGTTGCGTTTTGGTCTGCACTCACTAAGTAGTGTTCACCAATCACTGTACATGAGTCACAAATGCAAGTCCAGAATCCTCACCGCTGACCACCAATGTTAGATTTGGGGGTCTCTAGTTGGCATAGGTAGGTACCTTTGTCCAAATAGGGACCCTTGAGTCTAGTCAGGGAAAGTAGGTACACTCCTGAAATAACCCCTGCTCACCCTCTTGGTAGCTTGGCACGAGCAGACAGGCTTAGTTCAGAGGCAGTGTGTAAAGCATTTGTGAACACATACAGTAATCAAGTGACAACACTACAAATGGACACCACACAGGTTATATATTTATAAAAATAGGTATACTTTATATAGATTTATCACAAGACCATAAACGACAAAAATAATCCACAATACTGTTAAGAATGCTTAGTTCTGATCAAAAAGGCTTAATTCAAGGTTCTGTGCGAGTCGGTAGCCTCCTCTGGCTACGGCGATGTTGAGAACCAACAGAGTCTAACAAATCCAGCTGACCGCGTCGAGACGGGCCAACACAACGTAGACAGACTCGGTCACAGTACCTTTTACTTGAAGCGGCAGGCACGGGCGTGCGAGCCGGATGGCTGTTCGTCGCGGTTGCGATGCAAAAATGGAAGCGTTGCAGGACGCGTTGTCCCTCGATGCGGTGCAGGCAGCGGCTTGTTGACGTCGTCGAGACGGAGTCGGTGAGACCAGGGCCGTGCGTTGCAGGGCGAGACGGTGCTTCGATGCGGTGCTGGCAGGTTGCGGTGCGGCGACGGAGCCGGATTCAGGAGCTGGCGTCGATCAGTCCGGACAGCGGTGCGAGTCGGGCGGTGCGTCGCAAAGCGTGCGAGCGGTGCCCAACTCCGGTGCGGTCACAGGACTCGAACTCAGCAGCAGTGACCGTGTCGGTTGGACCAGTTC